>AYEL01065258.1:0-29757 GCA_000484575.1 Olivierus martensii | reverse complement strand
ATTAAAAAAAAAAACCGGTTTTTTTTTACATTAGAGGGTGAAACTTGCATTAAACTATAACATACAATGACAGCCACTACACACAAAAATACACCAATCAAAAAAATTTCATATGAAATTATATGAATATGATTTTCAGACTCATATAACATATGGCAGCAGACAACAAATGTAATTTTCAACAACTCATATGTCATACAATACTGGGCAGCAATGTATTAAAATATGATTAAGAAACTGATTAAAATTGTTTTTAATTTCAAATAGTTATTTAATATTTAATATTAAGATACACATTAAGTGATAAACAGTATTTTTTTAAAACAATAATTTAATATTAATATTTCATTCATTTACTGTACTATCAAAATTGGTTTGGATCAAATAATTTTGCATCTTTCCTTATTTTATTATATTAAAATATAAAAAACTTGTTTAAGTTAGTTATGTTCTTAAGCAAATTTCGTTATATCAACTTACATATAAGTACATACATTTACTAATTTCCAGAGGACCAATACTAAGGATTAATTTATATTCAAGTATCTACAGTATAAAACTTTAATGCCAGACATTAAAAAAATTCCATCTATTAATTATTTTAAATATTATAAAGTTCATTTATATAAACAAACTTAATAAAATTAATATTATAAAATAAAACAGTTATGCTTTAAAATATTTGTCATTATTTATATTGAAAAAATAATCTGTTATTGATAGAGATTTTTTCTGCTTTTGTAGATTAAAATTCAAAAATAACAATTCAAGACAAAAAACTTTATGATGTATCTACATTATATTGAAAAGTTGATCATATAATTGTTTTAAAAATCTTTATTTCATGTATACAGTCACTTGAAAATAGCAAAAAGAATCCAGCATAGAAATGTTGTAAATGATCATCAACTGGATAGTCTAAGAAGCCATTGAGATATATATATATATATGGCAATATCAATGAACTATATATAGTTCAGAAAAATTTATAAACATATATAAATTGTTGTCATTGTAAATGAAAAATATTTAGGTTAAAATTTTTGTTGTAAAAATAACTGTTATAAATATATAAAATTTATTTGTTGTGCATGTTACTGTAAACTTCTCATGCATATTTAAACTTTAAGCATATAAGTAAACCTCTGCATTCTATAATAAGAATTGTATTTGTATTTTGAATTTTAAATTGTAGACTAAGTGATTCTGTAACAAAAATTATTAATATAATTCTACAGTAACTTTTTGCTAAAGATGATTGAGTAATCAGCTGAGAATGTTTCAATTATTAAAATTTTTATGATTTATAGAACAGCTTTGTAAGTGCTATATTTATTTTAATTTTTAACTTTGATTATAAGCAGTTTTTGACAATAACTGTGTTTATTTCATGCAAAAATACTATACAGACTCTACTTACATTGGGGTTATATTTTGATAACCCATATAAGTCAAAAATGACCTACAATGATGATAATTTCAGAAATAATAATATACAATGGAATACTGAATCTTTCAAGATAGTAAAATCATCTGAATTTGATCTCACATCCTCCAAGGTGATAAGATAATCCAGAATTGAACCAGGATTCCCAAGATGGTAAGCAATTGTTTTACTAGGCA
Organism: Olivierus martensii; assembly: GCA_000484575.1. Classification (NCBI taxonomy): domain Eukaryota; kingdom Metazoa; phylum Arthropoda; class Arachnida; order Scorpiones; family Buthidae; genus Olivierus; species Olivierus martensii. The sequence goes on along the minus strand of AYEL01065258.1, from coordinate 28,134 downwards.
GTCAAATAAAGCAAACAAGTATTTCTAACCAATATGCTATGAAAATAGCCAAGTTTGGAATGTTGTAAGGGCAATCTTAAGATTGGATTGCCATAAGTCAAATGATTGTAAGTAGGGGATCACTTGTATTATTACATACAAGAAATAAACTGCTTTATATATTTACAAACAAAATAAGTTAATGTTAATAGTTTTAAAAGTAAACTTCTATAAATAGTGAAAAAAATGAATATAATAGACATAATGATTATCATCATTATCATGCTAATGATGATGATAATCATATGTCTTTGTCTAAAATTGTTTTCCAATCCTCCAACAATATATAAGGCTAAAAATGATTTGAGAATATTTTTATTACTTCTTATAAGTCTTTATTTTCTTTTAAAAGCACCAAGTTGTTTGTCTGTCCTCATTAATAATTTTTGAATTAATATAATAAATTTTCATGAAGTTCTGTAGGCATGTTCTGCCATTAAAGGTAATCTTAATATTACATCTTTTAACTGTACTGCTTTAACCATTTAAAAATGGCTTATAAGCATTTAAACTTACAAGATACTGTCATCATCATATATTTTTATTTTTCATCCACTCCTAGATATATGAGGAGGGACCCAAAAAAAACCGGATTTTTTGTATAAAAACCTTATTTATTAACTTTTTTACAAAATTCCTTCAGTCATCTTCAAAGTACTCTCCATTAGATTAGATGCACTTGTCAAGTCTTTTTTCCCACTGTTTGAAGCATCTCTGGAACTCTTCAACTTTGCTATTGTCCAGTACCCTTTGCGAAGATGTTTTTACCGCCTCCACATCGTCCAAACGATTCCCTTTTAGATTTTTCTTCATTCTCGGAAAGATGAAGAAGTCGCACGGGGCTAGGTCTGGTGAATACGGAGGGTGGGGAACGACAGGCCATCCCCGAGAGGCCAGATAGTGGATCACTCGTAAGGCCGTGTGTGCGGGAGCGTTGTCGTGATGAAGGAACCAGTCACCTGATTGCCAAAGTTCTGGGCGTTTCCTCCGCACATCCTCTCGCAGACGTCTTAAAACTTCCAAATAAAAGTGCTGGTTAATTTTCATCATTTCGAGATGTTGAAGGACGCCCAGAACGAGCATGGTCTTCAACACTCATCTCACCACGTTTAAAGCGCCCAAACCACTCGAAAACTTGTGTGCGGCTCATAGCATCCTCCTTAAAAGCCTGTTGAAGCATTTGGTAAGCTTCCGTTGCCGATTTTTCAAGCAGGAAACAAAATTTCAAACACACTCTTTGTTCTTTTAAATTTGCCATAACGACTTCGCAGGCAGAACAAAATAACAGTAAGAGAAACACAACACTATGCTCAAACGTTAATGTACAAACTGACGCCGTCTGCACAGCTGTTTCGTGAAGGTCTCTACTAACCCCATCTAGCCGGAGAACTCTCTACTACGTCTACGAATGGCAGCGCGCTCTCAGTTCAGTTTTTTTTGGGTCCGCCCTCGTATATCATATATATATAATATACATATACATACAGGTATATATATGCCTCCTTTTGTTTCCATATATATATTAAGCTATCTGTATCTGTTAGGAGCAATTATATATCATTTCTTTGTACCATTAGCTATGATATCTTTTTTGTTGTCTTGGTTAATTTTCTTTGTCCATTGATTATCTCTCTTACTATACTTTCTTAATATATTTAAAACTAAATAATGGAGGATTCAGAAGGAATCTCCACTTTATGGAAGTGGCTTAATGCATATAGTTTTACTTATTTGCTTCTTATCTTTAGATTCTAGTTCAGATTGATGATATACAGGTCATCCATGATTTATGACCATTAGTACTTACAATTGTGATGTCATCAGTAAATTCTATAATTATTCAATGCAGTTCAAATATTACCAATTTATGCACAGTGAATTGATGTACCAAAAGCATCCTTTTTATGTTTTGTTTTATATCAATAGTTTTGTGTTTATATTTATTATAATAATGTATAGTGCTACAAAGCACTATACATTACTGTTGCTTTGTACTGCAACTGTCACTTTGTAGTGTTAATAAAGATTAATAATAGAAATCCATAGATTTTGGGCATTTCCAATTGTTACAACTGTTCAATCATCATAAGTGGAAGACTACTTGTATATATAAAGCATATATCTTTGTCCTAAAATAGTGGACATGTTCAGAATTGTTTTTTTTTTTTTTTTTCAGAACTGCTTGTTTTACTATTTAAAATGTGAATTAAGTGTTAGCAAATTAAAAGATGATATTTTGTAGATCTTGATCATTTCACACTTTTTGAAAAAATAATTTGTCAGTATTCTTGGAGTAGAGTTCTTATTGTTGGTCTAGACCAGGGGTGTCAAACTGGCAGCCCAGGGCCGCATCTGACTCTCGATGTGATATTTTGTGGCCCTCAACGCTCTTAACTAAAATGCTCAGAACAATATGTTATAAAATGATAGGAAGTAACTGTCGCTTTGTAGCGATGTCACATACTACGATACACTAGTTTAATTTTAATGAAATGTAATTGCAAGAGTTTTATTTTTTCGATTGGCTTTTTATACGTACAGATGACACTGATCTTTCACATTGGTGACACAAATTAAGTGCTTTCCTGCAAGGACTACATCGTTTTGTGTGAAATTTCTACTGATTGGTGACACAAATTAAGTGCTTTCCTGCAAGGACTACATCGTTTTGTGCGAAATTTCTACCAGAAATCAAAAAGCCATAAATGAGAATTGTATTTTTTGGATAGACAAATATAATGAACAAGTTCCAAACAATTCCTCTTTGAAGGACATGTATAAAGAATGTGCCAACGGGCTTGTTAAAGATTTATTTGTTGTGTTATTAACTTATTTTTAAAATGTAAGTAGTTATAGTTATTTGAATTTATAAAATTTTAATTTAAGCTTTTGTTTTTGTATAGAAAATCTGACTTTTCACGCTTAATAGAAAATTAAAGATTGATAGCGGGAAATTAAATTAAAAATATATCTATAATTAAAAGCAATTATATAGTAATTATATATTTTTGTAATATATTCATTTTATCACAGAATATTTTTAATTATACTATATTACTGAATCCTTACTCCAAAATATAATTTAAAAAAATTTAAATGTGATGTGGCCTGTGGCAATCTTAAAGGTTCATTAAATGGCCCTTGAATAAAAATGAGTTTGACACGCCTGGTCTAGACTAGGGATGGTGAACCTATTGCATGCATGCCCAAAGTGGTTCACTGGCAAACTTTTTTCGTATACAAAACTTGGAGCTGATATATTGCTTTTAATTAAATTAACATTTGAATCATTATAGGAATAGTTTTTACAAAACTTTAGCTAATTTTGATATGCACCCTTAAAAAGGTTTGCTATTTCTGCTCTAGAATAATTAAAATCATAATCTTTTATCAATATTAAATAAATAAATAATTCTTAAGATAATCATAAATATTTATCTCTATAAAAATTTATCTGTATTCAGTTTTGATGATTTTGAAATCCATACATATATTAAAATTTATACATAATACAGTAACTGCTTACACAATAGCTATTAATAAATTCCATTACTATTTTATATGATTTCTACTTATTTTTGTTCTTTCCTGTGTTCTATAATTTATCTATTTTTTAACAATATTTTCATAATGTGTTAATATCAGAGTCCCATACTATGAGTTACTGAGATTCTATTACATTTGATTTATATGAGTATTTAAGGCTGTGTCAGGAAGAAGCATGTACTGAAGAGGGACCATAATTAGGTCCGAAAACGTTATACATGATTAAAATCCAGTTATTCCTTGCTTGAAGTGCTGTTTGAACTTTCATATTAAATTAAAGCAAGTGATTTTTTCTATAATTGGCATTTGATTTATATCAAAAAAAATTAAATTCTTGAAAAATAAAAAAAATTTTAAATATTCAAAGATATCAGATCCTTTATAAAATTTATTATTAATATTAAATAATCATACAAAGCAATCTTGATGTATTTGATATTTCAAAAGTCAAGAAACTGATAGAAAATTTCAAAATATAATCTGTTATTGTATGACAAATAGTTATAATTTTAGAAACTTTTCCTTATGCCATTATAAATTTTATCAGTTACATATTTGAAAAAATTTACTGTATTTAACAGTAGTTCATAATACATAAATGTTATTACTTATTTACTAAATCTTTTTAAATTATTCTATTAGTTCTTGTTTATTTTTACTATAGTTATTTCTTTATTATAAAAAACTACAGATAGTTCTGTAGTTAGTTTATAATAAAAACAGTTTACAAGTTTCTGCTTTGAGAGTTCCTGGGTTTAAGAGATTTTTTTCTAAATATGTATTATCAAATAAATAAATAAATAAATAAATAAAAATCAAAAATACAAGCATTAACTGCAATATATAAATGCTAAACATTCATAAAAAGACATTTCAAATCATATACATAGCTATACAGAATATGATTAGGTTTATAGTTAGACTGATCATTTTCCACTCATGCCAATCTGGGACAGGAAAAAATTTAACTGGAAGAATGATTTTGGCATGCTTTGTTTTTATTCTTATATTTACCAACTTACCAGATTCAATGTTTTATTAATTAACAATACACTTCCTAAACTTAATTATAATATCTAAAGCCATCCCAAATTGAGCTGGAACTAAGAATTTGAAAAGTAAAATAATATTGGAAGACTGGCATGGACTTAATGAGATTATTTGATTTGTTTAGAAACTGCATTTCAAACCATTCTATTAATATTTAAGCATATTTTGCATGCAAATTTAAAAAAATAAAAACTTATATCTCGAAAGTAGGATGATATATTTTCTGAAACATTTACTGATACAGGATAATATAACTAAAACTAAGACAAATGGTCACCCTAATTATAGTAGAAACACTGTCATCGGTAGGAAATTAGAAAAATCAAAATGGTGGACCGAAATATGGAAGTCACATGTTCTCAGACCATCATGGTTTTACTAGCACATTATGTAAATACTTTTCATTCCTGGATTGTGTTTAAGACAATATTTTATCTGTATAAAGTTTGTCTACTTGTCTATCATTAATAATGAACAATAAAAATTCTTTAACATTTATATAACAAATAATTTTATTATAATTAGAATTTGCTTGATATTTAAAGGCTGTGTTTCCATTTCTTTAGGTATAATAAACTATTGGTTTTGTTGCTCTTTATCTAATTTTATTATGGCCAAATTTCATTGTTGGGAACAGAACTCATTTTTAACATTATGTCTGTGGAAAATTGATTCTTTGTTTACAAGTTCTTCCTTTATGAGCACACTTCAGGAATGAATTAACATGTAAAGCCAGGAATTATCAGTACTGTCCAATGCTATTTTATAACTTCTTTTTATAAAGGTGATATATCTAATAGGTTTATAAACTTAACAAATTGAAAATCTAAGCAGTATTCAGAAAAAAATTATGTCATATTAATAATTGGTTTCTATTACTTGAATTTGAATCCTACCAAATAATACTGTTTGAGAGTGAATTTTAAGCTAGTGTTACAAGAATCTAAAAGCTAATCAGACAAGCTTGCATTAAAAAAGTCTGCCTTTCTGTAAGAGGACATGTGAAACTGAAATTTTTGATTTATCAATTTCAAAAAAATACTTTTTCATTCCAAAAAGATACTATATATTAAATTAGTATATGATTAATTTCTCTACAAGTTCAGAAATAAGACATGAAAAGATAATTTTATATTATATTAATGAATGAATTCTCCCAATATTCAATAAAAAAAACTAAAGTGGAATAATTAAAAAATAATTTAAAAAATTGTAATCTTAGCATTCATTTTGGCAATCAGAATATTTGATATTTTCTAGATTTAAATGCATTTTTGTGTCATTAACAAAATTATATTAACTTTGGCAAGAATTTCCAATAAAAATTCTGTATTTAATGAAGATAGTTCCTGTGCAAGGGCATTCTTATCAAAATTTTTATGGGCTTTTTATTGAGAAAATGATATGTATTTCCTGCATGAATCTGATTTTCCCACAATCAAAGTTTGCTTTGAAAAGATTTTACATGGGTGAATAGCTCATGGGCAAGTAGTCCTGATTTTTGCATATTCGTATTTAGCTTGTTCAAGTAGCTGGTAACATCAACCAAAAATACAAAATCAGATAATCATGCATCATCTCTCAAAGGTTCCTAGTATGGATTTGCCCTTCATATCCATAAAAGTTTGCACTTCTTCTCTTAATTCATAAAATCGCTTCAACATTTTGCCCTTACTGAACCAGCAAACTTCACAATGAAAAACAAGGTCTCCATATTCCGATTCCAAGTTCTGCAGGAATTGCTGGAACTGCTGGTGATTCAAATCTCTCGATTTAATAAAATTTACACATGAAACAATTGTCTTCATTATGTGCGTGAATTTTAATGATTTAGCACAGTACCACCAGCGTGGAGCTTCTAATAGGGTAACCGACACACTCTACAGGAGCCCCATAATGATGATCAACGTCTCGGGAGAGTATGCACACAAATTAGCTTTGTACAATATTCGTTTACCAATGATAGAAAAAGAGGGACAAAATGTATGTACAAACCCATCATGGAGAGAGAAAATCCTTGTTCCACTGTCACAAGAACAAGTGTTAATTGAATTACACGATGATCACTGAAAATATCTTCCCCCTTTGTAGTGTCTTTCATGGCTCGAAGTGCGAGCAAATCTGTTATTTTCAAATTTTGGTCAACTGCATGAATAAAAATGGCTAGTTGCGCTGTATCAGTAATATCAGTGCTTTCGTCCAATGCTATGGAAAATACTACACATTTTTAATTTTTTTAAAGATATTTTGAAATTTATATATATTATAATCAGTATTATTATAAGAATTACTGAATTCAAATTCCTATTACTTAATTAAAAATTTCACATGAGATTATATGAATATGATTTTCAGACTCATATAACATATGGATATAAATAGCAGTTCTTATAATTTTATTAGTTTTGGTTTTGTTATTGTTGAAAGATGGCAACAAGAAGTTAGCTAGGCAGGAAATCATTGATTATAGCAGGAAATGCAGCTAAATTAAATTGTGAGGAAAATTTGTTGATATAAAAAAAAATAAACAGCTGGAATATTTTTCTTATTTAGAACTTGTGATATTTTTTGTAAAATTTCTACATATCTGAACTCAGAAATTTTTTTATATTTATTTCGGATAGTATGATGCTATTTCCAACAAAATTTTAGTAAAGAATCAATATATTTTGCTTTTTCTTTTGTATGAAATTATATTTTTATAATAGTTTATTTTATTCAGTTTATTTCTGAATAAATTATAAATGGAATAAAATATTCTTTATTTCTTTGTATTTACTGAAAATATATATTTAAGAATAATTAAGGTTGTAAAAAAAATAATTTTCATTTGACAGAATGAACAAATAATGCAATAAAGTATTGATATGCAAAGTAGAAAAGCCTGCATTATAATATTTACATTATGACATATTCGAAGGTCAGAGATCAAATGCATGTTTTGAAAGCAATATAGACATACTATTATATTTCAATTACCATTTGGTTGCTAAACATTTCAGATAAAAAAACAAAAAATCATAAAATCTACAAATAAAAATCAATGTATAAATTAAAATATATAAAAAAGTGCAAAAACAGATCCAATCCAAATGGGTATATTTTTTGAAATACAAAATTTTATTCCAAATACTGTCAAAAAGAAGATAAATAATACTAAAAATTATTTATATATATAAAAAAAAAAGTCAAATTGAAATAAATACGGTCTCAAAGCATTGATATAAAATGTACACTCAACATCGAGATGTTTCAATATAGAGGGATCAGTGTGATAACAACAAAATTATTTCATTTTTATCAGAATTTTAACTTGTAAAATCAAAATAAACTGTAAAAATAAAATAATACAAACAAAGGACATTAAATAAGCATCATCAATTATGTTTCAATTAACTTTATGTCTTACCAGTAAACCTCAGAATTGATTTCAACAACATTTAATAAATATAACATCTTTTTTGTTTTCTGAAGATTAATATTATATTAGATAAATAAATTCAAATAAATAGTGTCTTTAGCTGATCAAAAGAAATATAATTTTGTTTATTAGAGAACCATAAAAATTAATCTCTATGTGGAAAATTCATAGTGAAAATATAAATATATTGACAAAAATGTAAAAGTTTTTACAAAATTATATTTTTTTTTAAATTTGTATTATCAATTACTAGAAAGAATAAGCTCAAAAACTGGTTAATTGTTTAATCAGAGGATTCATTCAACAATTATGATAGTGTGCCTTATGAAGTCAAAATCCTTCATAAAACAAAAATGAGGCAATAAAAGAAAAATAGCAGTATTTCAAGAATCCCAATAAAATAATATGACATTGATAATCCTCAGAAATTTTGATAGTCTTCCTAAAATATGGAAATATACTGAAGAATCTCTTTGAAGTTAATATAAACACTGATTTATATATATTAGATTTATTAATTTTTTCTTAACTATTGTCTTGTTGAAATTTTTGTTAATAAGCAAACATTGCAAACATGATGCAACTACAGATAATTTGTATTCTTGTTATAAACTAATGAAATTTGTTAATATTCAAACTAATTTTTTATGACAATATTTTGAATAAAAAGCTGTATATAAGAATTATACCTGTCAAAATGGACTGCTTTTCATTTTTTGTAAAAAATTTTTTATTTTTGTTTACAAACTATATACTGTAAACAATTTATTTATCATAAATTAACGATTTCTAACATATCTCACCTTTATTTACACAAATAATACAAAAACCAATGATTGCAGAATGAATAATAGTTTATATAAACTAAATTACCAAATCAGTTGATTTTTGTTTATATTCAGTTGTTTCCTGCAATAATTAACTGTGTATCATTCTCTCACTATAGCTGCATTCTTTTTCTTCTTCAAATCACCATTGCTCAACAACTACACCACTAAAATTAACCAAATTTTTACAATTTTTTAATAAAATTATGAAAAAGTAATAGGAATTTGAATACATATTAATACTTTTATTAACATTTTAAATAATAATAAGTATAAAGGCAGAATTTTTGAATAAAAAAATTAAAAAATTTTTTTCTCATTATTCAACAATTTTGACCCATTTTTCGAAATTTTTTTGGTTCACTCAAAAACAATTTCCTTTAAAAGAATAGTAATCAAAACATTTTCAATGGGAAATGATTCTTACTAAAAATATTTAAATTTCATACTGATTTTTTATTTTTGGATTAAAAAAAATGAGAAAACCAGTTTAAAATCACATTCTGGGTTAAATTGATCTCCAAAATTTTCTTAAATTCAGTTTCAGTGTGTTAAGCAGTTATATTTATTTTTAATGCAGCAATCTGTTTTTTTTTTTTTTTGATAAATATAGGTTACTTTTAAAATTTTTTTAACAATTAGTTGGATTGATAAGTCTATCAAAAGCAACATCAGTTCTCAAAACATTAAGAAATAATTGTAGATTTAGCTTCAACTATAAAATAACACTTCATTTCAAGGAACATAAGTATTATTATATAAATTGTGTAATTATGACATATTTGTTTATGTAGTATTATAAATATTATTTTATACATTCAATAAAAATATCTATAAAATACCTGTTGGTTGTGGCAACTGAAATCCAGGTATTTGAAAAAGAGATCCAGTACTAGCATGACTTGGTTTTAATTCTATGAATCCACATATTGTAAGAGAAGCTATTAAAAGCACTAAATTTCTTAGTGCTTCACAAGCCTCTTGTGATGTATCTTGCTCCATTCTATATATTAAAGATTACATTATATTTAAATACTGTAATTATGCTTAAAACATTTACAAAATAAAATTTATTTTTTTTTTAATATTTCATAATCAGTAAGTTAATATTAATATTTCAATATATTTCATAAGTTCTTTAACAACACATTAACTATTTGAACAAAATTCTTCATGCACATGATTATAGAATGACTACTGGAACAGAAAATTTGCTTTCTAGGAATTTTGATTTTTCAGATAATCATGCATTTCATATAAATTATTCATGAAAAATTTTATTTTAGTATTTTAGACACGATATATTTTTCAATGTTTTTTTCATATCTATAAATCAATATTTTGAAGATATTCTATCCAAGTAGAGTCTCATTTAACATGAATAGTTAAAAATCTGTTAAATCTAAGTTATTTTTATAAAACAAACCTCCATAATCAAAAATCTTTTAAAATTATACAGAAAATGAATTTTTTTTAATAATATATAACATCTATGAATAAATAAAAATTTAAAAAAAAGTTACAAATTTTATACAGTAGGTCCCGATTACACAATTAATCTGTCCAAAAAAATTCTACATAAATCAAAAACTACATAAATCCAACAATATTTAAATTTGTTATATATGAATAAGTGGAATAGCAAATGGAATAGTCAAAAGAAATTTATGAGCCTACTTTACCATAAGTGACTAACCATAGATAAGAAAATTTAGGGCCATAAGTGATACTTTTGCAAAAAAGGAAATTGTTTATAGAATTTTTTATTAACATTTTATGGAAATTTGACAAAACTTAAAAGACTTATGCATCTGTATAAAACTGAAATCACATAAGTCAAAACCATATAAATCAGGGACTTATTGTATTAAAATAATACATATTCATTATAACTCTTTATTATTTTAATCATTTTATATTATTTCTGTTAATATTTTATAATAAAAATGAAGAAAACTGCACTATTAAATATAAACAAAGATGATTTTGATTTGTACAAGAAATTTCAGTTTTTTTTTTTTTTTGCCAATTACCTCCCAATTAATTGTAAAATTAAAAATGGTACTTCATAGTTTTTTTTTTTTTTTTTTGCCAATTACCTCCCAATTAATTGTAAAATTAAAAATGGTACTTCACATTCACTTTAGATGTTATTTGCTAAACAGAATGTACTAACTTCATATTATATAAATGAATTATGAAGAATATGAGCAAGTTAATATATTTGCTTGTTAGTATGATGTTGATAATTTTTAATATAGATATGTATAATTTCCTCAATGAAGCCTGAAAATTAATTACTTGTGATTGAAAGATATATAAAAAGTTATTTAATAATAAAAATATTTAATATTTGAAAAAATTCAAATAGTAATAGATAAACACTATTAAATTAATAATAATACTAATAACAAGGAAATAAATACATATTTTCTGCAAACATTAAATCAATATAATAGTACAGTAAACAAAATCACTCAGAATTATTTAAATGACAAACATCCACTATGGCGGACTCCGATGACAGCGGGACCGGAACTCCTCCTTTTCCTCACACAATTACATAGCAACACAATATTTAATGTTGTAATTGAAAAATTTGGATAGATTAGTTATAAATTGGATAGATTTATGGATATATAATATTTCAGTGATGTGTAACAGCAAACGTATGAACTCATGTAGGATTCGAGCTGCAAGACTGTTAATGATCTTTCTTTAGATTTGTTTATATAGGGGGTTACCTACAAATGTAAATTGGTAAAGAATAAAGATTAAGATAGCTTTACTTGTAATGCTAAATCTCACAAAGAGTATACATAGTGGCAGCCACTTCAAAGGCCACCACAGGCTGGCAGATAATATGATGGAGTTAACAAAAGTTTAAAAGAAGGGTTTAACAAATTGGGCCCAACCACTTTTGAAAAAAATCTGAAGATCTATGATCCAGAATTGAACCAGTACCCTCCATATGATAGATAAGTGACTCACCACCTCTGCCACATAGCCATTTGGCTGAGATAGCAAACAAAGATGAAAAATTTGTATCTAAAAGAATCTAATATTGAATATTTCTAGAAAGTTTCGCAATCATCCCAATGAAAAGAAGACAAAAATATTAAAATTTATGAATAATTAAATAATATGTAAATAAATTCTGGAGAATGTGGAAATTGAAACAAAATCTTGCCAAAATTTAATGTTATTTCATAGTTTATATTAAATAAAATAATAAGGCAGTCAGTCAAAATTTTTAATTGAAAAAATTCTAGATGAAATCAAGCATTCTTTAATTTAATTCAAAATCAAATAAAAATTAAGTTTCATTTAAAATTCTAACTTAATTTCTTTATATTTTATTGATTATTTACAATTAAATGTTCTTACCTCAAAAGAAATTCGGAAAGAAAAATATATCCTTGACAAGAACGAAAATCATCCAATAGAGATTGTGAAACTTCACTTGAATCCTTCAAAAAACAGAAGACTGTAACAAACATTTCCACAATTTCTAAAGGAGATAATTCCTGAACTCTCTGCATATTCTCTACACATAATGAAACACATTCTTTATCTGAAAATTATAAAATAATAATATTATATATTAACAATTAATAATTTATTCATATAAAATTGAAGTATCTTGCATAAATTATATCAATTTTGAGTTGATTTTTAATTTTTAAAATTATAAGAAAAAACCTTTATATTAAAGTAGACTATAATAGAAAAAACTTTTCCTTTTAATTTCATTTGCCAAGTCTTTAACCCAATAATTAATAAAATAGTTCTTATACAGCTGTATACTTAATTCAATAATTTAAAATCTACAATTTTTATTTCTTTTTTAAGTTTATTATTTACAAAGGCTGAATATTAATTAATTATTTGTACTTCAAACTATCCAAATTATAAAATTTAATTATGTACGAATCATAGAACTTGATTATTAAAATCATAAGATTCAAATGATATAAATCTTATGATTTTAATAAGCAATTCATGTATTTGGTCTGTAAAAATGTTGATAAATAAATCATGAAAAAAATTTGAAAATTTTTTCATAAAACTCTGAAAAAAATTGCATTTTTCAAACTTTTGCACTAATTTCAGCCTTCTATTCTAAAAGCTACAAATACATTTATAACTTAATGAATAAAAAAACTGATCAGATCTCATAGACACTATGCTATTCTTAAAAGTACTCTTTCTTAAGTTTATCTGTAACAAAATATTAAAATAGATTTTGCAGTGAACTTAATAGGCATATCCAAAATACTTCATTCTAAAAATTCAATATAACAAAAATTTTAGTCAAATTATTCATCTAATATTTATAATTGGATTTAATTATTAATTGATTACTGTATATAACTGATATTTTTATAATAATAAAAAGTAGTTTTTTTTATTAAACTTCAATATAAATATATTTTTAACAGTAAATATTTTAATAAAATTTTTAAAATAACAATAGCTTGAATAACTATTAATGAAAGACCATTAATGTTAACGTTCTAAATTTTAGTTTATAAAATTCCATATTTTTAAAAGAGATATTTTCTTTGGAGTAATAGTGATAAAATTTTTCAGTTTAAATAGTATTAAATAGTTGTGCAATTTACTTATTTAAACAATATATGAAATAATTCAGTAATCAAATGGTAAATTAAACAATTCAAAGTACAAAAATAGTTCCTTACTGTGTATGTAGCTCACAACTGGTTGGGTAAGACCATGACGAGATAATGTCATTAAAACTTCCGCAGCACTTTTTCTCCATACAGTGTTATGACTCGGACACCAACTAGTTATAGCACTGAACAACAAAGTTAAATCATCTTTACGAGCTAATTCCTCAGCAGGACAAGAATGACTGCAGAGACGTACCAATACCTAAACAAAATTATAAATTAATTCTAAAATTATTAATTATATAAATGCAGATACTCTCTTATTTACATTATAAATACGTTCTTAGGAAAAACAATATCAAAGCAAGCTAAATAAAATATGTTTTTCTTATATACTTGCATGTTATAAAGTGAAGATCTAATTGAAGATTTTTTTTGGGTGAAGAGATTTTAGATAAATGATGTAACTAAAGCCTCTAAGATGCAAGTACATAATGAAAAAAGTTCTTTATTACTAGTAAAATACTAGTATCTGATTCAGCAATGAAGATATCACATCACTACATATATATTTTCTTGACAAACAACTACATGATTATATCATTTCAGAACCTCAATGTTCTGGTACAGGCATATCAGCAGCTATTTTCCTCTGCTCTCACAGTAAGTGGCCAGATTGGTAACAAGTGGCAGTAGATACCTCAAAATCCATGACATGGACTTCAATTGGGATCTTTATCCCAGATCAAAATTATCAGGCTTCCTTCTTCATGGACAACAGATGTTCAGTGTTTATGGCAGAAATGATTACTCTCTTAATGGCATTACAAATATGTATACAGTAGAACCACCCCATAGTTTTTTCTTCAACAGTCTCTCTCTGCTCTGGGCCCTTGAAAACTCTACATCAAAATCCTCATTGATCATTCAAAATATTGCCATTCAACTGACAGACTTTTTTTCTACCCACTCATGCTGGGTTGCTGGGTTGCATTAGCATTGACCTTAATGAATGGTGGATGCCATAATTTGACATCCACCTGTTCGTTAAGGAAACAGATCTGGCACTCCACTCTTCCAAGAGACTTTACCAACCACCAAAAATGTCCACACACATGCAAAGAGATCTCTCTCATTAGTCAGAAATATTATATTATGTATATTCAGCTAACCGAGCATTACAAATGTTGCAATTCTCGACAAACAGAAATCATTTTATGTTGCCATTTGTAGGCAACATGAAGTGATTTCTGTACAAATGAACACTTCCTTGAATGCTTTTCTGTATTCTCAACATCTAATTCAATCACAGTAGAAACTCTTTCCATTTTTGGATGAATGCATCAAGTATGATTGTGCTCATGTTTAACTGAACACTAAATCTGATTCCAACATCTCAGAGATTATAGACCTAACAATATCCACTCACCTCAAAACACTACAAACATCTTATAGCACATATAGGCATTGGATACTTTATTAAACTCACAAATAGACTTTAACAGACTTCAGTAACTAATAGTTGAAGCTTGGAGGACGAGGAGGGTGGGCCATATTCTCGATATAATCAGGAAATTAGTTTATTTCAATAAATTTTTGTAGTCAGAGAAATTATGATTTTTCTCTTAGAGCTTCCTACATTTTTGATTCAATTTTTAAATTCTCTATTTTTTCCCAGTATTTCCTGTTGTGGTTCTAATGCATATTTAAGATAAATATGAATAATAAAAATATTTACCTGAACAAATACCTTCTGTAATAAAATGCGTCTCTCCTTGGGAGTAAATTCACAATCTGGAGCAAGATCATCAGCATTTTCTAATTCTGGTAAATCAAAAAATAAATACAGGCACTTGACTAGTGTTGAAGGTAATGAGGCAGATGTCATAACTTCTACCAATGAGCTATCACCAGCAGCTAGAAGATTGATAGTAGTAAGTAACATCCATCCATTGCTCTGTTCTTCTGTACTCTCTATTTCCAAAAATTTTGCAATTGCACAACTTGCAGCTTCTAATAAAATTTCAAAATAAATTTTATTAAAACCTATATGAAGAAAACACTGAAAATATTGTTTAACTTATTTGAAAAACATAAAAAATGTCTTAAATCATATAAATATAGAAAGATAAAAGGGAGAAAATAGAGTGGAAGAGATGGGTGAGAAAAAGGAATGAAAGTAAATGAAATGAGCATATTTGCAGAAAGATATCTGATGTACAGTCAAACTCCTATAAGATGCCACCATCCATTTGGGGATGATTTTGGCAGCTAATCAGGATTGGCAGTTTATCGAAAACACATGTAGTATAGAAATAAAAATGAATTCTGAATTTATTAAATTTAATAAAATACAGTACAGTTATATTTAGCATCCAAACTTAACATTTCTTAAGAACTGTATATTTCCAGTAACTGTATATTGACATAGTATACATACTGTATATATACAGTACTATATATAAAAAAGCATGTTCATCTGCTGTTCTAATTCTCTATTGAGTTCTCTGTAAAACACAACACATACAGCATACTACAAATATCCTTATTTGCTTGATACACAATAAATGATGGAAATGATCTGGTTCTTATGATCATAAATTTTCTACAACCTAGTAAACCAAGCTTAAAAAGACACATGATTAACCACTAACTCCATCTCTCCCATCTGCTGGTTACAAATGAATCTAGAGAGCTTTTAATACTTATATACAGTACTGATAAACTTCGGAATATAAGTCACCTTATATGAGGACATATACAATACCTAAAGAAATATTTGTTTAGACATTTCTACAAGCGGATGGAATCTTATTAGGGTTTGCCTATTCCATTAACATAGGAAAGATCTGATCCGTCAAATTTCTTGGTGGTCAGCGAGGGTGGCGGCTTAATAGGGGGCATCTTATCAGGGTTTGATTGTAGTTTATTCCTAAGTGTTCTTCTCTCAGCAATCTGATCTTTTGCAAAACAATTAATGTTTCTCCATAAAGCAGCCAGATTACAATTCAATCATAATGATTTAATACAATCCAAGTCAAACTGTAACATTCATTACATTTTATATGATCTCTAATTATAACTGAATACTCCCTTACAAGGGGACTGGTTGATTGTGACTCACCAAAATGGATGAAATTTTGCAGGATAACAGGATTTCATAAGCTGTTCATCTGACAGAATCATAATTGTAGATATTTTACCATTGCTACTTTCTGTTTTCCTTCATTCCTACTTTTTTATAATGCTCAAGGTGTCACTTAACAGTGCTTGATTCTAGTCTTAGTACTTGACTTATCCTTTAGCCTTAGAGATATTGATATAAACTGTAATCTATCTAAAATTGACAAATAGCACTAAAGTTGATTTAATCCACAAATAATTCAAATGCTTATAGCCACATAGTCTTGTGAAGAAATTTAATATGTAATTTTATTAATAATTTGTTACTTTTTTTTACATAAATTTTTCATATGTATGATTTTTTGCAGAAAAAAACAAATAGCTCATTTAGAAGAAAATATTTATTATAATAGCTGTTGTAATAAAATTTTTTCCTGATAAGTGCTATTAGTATTTTTTATTTTTTATTTTTGTATTAATTTAAATCACGAAGTAAATAACGAATTCCTTATTTTCTGATAAATGTCTTCTTTCTAACACAAAGAAAAAGTTATTTTTCTACAATAGTTTGTTGATTTTTAATGAATCTTACATTTCTTTATCAAAATTATGTAAACAAATAAAGTATTCCATTTCAGATAGCTCTAAATCTTTTCTTAAATCAAAATAATAGGTTTCCTATTTCATTTGCAAGCAGATTTATTAGGAATGGATATTATTATATAGAGATCCAAGTCATTAGGAAGTATTTAGTAAGTGGATGTGGCAAGCAAACAAGAACACTAACATAACTTTGAAAAATTGTGAAATATGAATCTTCAATTTATTCATTCTATTATTTAGTTCTATTTTTACGTTTATTCTAACAAAAGAATGCTTCCTATCCAAAATCTCCTTTTGCAGAATTGATATGTAAATTCTTTTAAAACAATTTTTATCTTTTTATACAAAATTAATTTATTATTATGTAAATATGTTTATAGTAAACACAAACCTGTACTCTGATTTGAAGCTCTCCGCCTAATTTCAGAGACCATTAACCTTGAGACTAGTTGACAAAATGTTAATGTATCATTAAATTTTTCCATTAAATCACTAGCAGGGCAATTACCAAATACCTGTTTGAAAAAGTTATAAATTAAATTTTGGATTAATTTCATTTTAAAAATTAAAAGTTTATTAATTTTTAAAATTAGATTAAGAAATTATTTCAGAAATTTTTATAACAAAAAAAAATCAGTTACTTTGCAGAATAGTGGGAGCATATTATAAAGACGCTGTTCTTGTTCTTGCTGGTTAAGAGGATGTGGAGGATGGGCTAATTCCACAAATAATTTATGAAGATGCATCAAACCTAATGCTGTATGCTGAGTATTTGGAGGCGGATCTTCACCCATTGCTGCACCACGAGAATGTCCAACCAGAAGTCTTCTCATAATATTCATTTTTAAATCTATATAAACATAAAAATACATCATAAAATTACTTTTATATACAGTAAAATATCTCACTAATGAAACTAAACAGATGAATTTGTTTTTATTTAATAATTATTCAAAAGTGATTCAAAAAATGTATTAGCAGTTTACATATCAATAGCTTGATAAAAAGTAAATTAATTGTAATTCATTTTTGTTCTGCTCTACATATCACAGTCTTTTGGATAAACATTATGAAAACAACTGCTGTAAGCATTTAGCTAATAATCACATTCAAAGACTACAACACAGTTAAAAAAAATATAATAATAACTCTTGTTTCAGCATCATTTCTTCATAATTTTTAATATTTCTATGACAGAAAGTCTATGAATCTCATGATATGGAAAAGTGCATAAACAGCATGTAATACTTCAGTCCCATAATTGAGCTGTTCTGTAACTAATTTAAAAAAAAAAAAAATTTTAAAGTGAAATGTTAAAGACTAACACTACACAATCATATCTTGTACTGACTTTATTGAAATAGCGATATATATTTCCAAATGAACAGCTTACTACTTTTCATTTTCAATTCTTGTATTCTTTTATTCATCCTGATGCAGTCTATCCATAATTCTATTGCTTCATACTGTAATATCTCTACTTAACAAACAAAAGCTAATAGAGAGATAATCTAATTAAATATCTCTATACTTTTTATATACTTATTAAATAGATAAATATAAATATATGTCTATTAAACAAAGATAAGTATATCTCTATTTAATTAGATTATTTCTCTATTAGTGTTTTTTGTTAAGTAGAGATATTACAATATGAAGTAATAGAATTGAGGATAAGCTGATCAGGACAAATAGAGTATATCCTTATTTAAGTAGAGATATACAGATAGTCCTCAACTTATGATATAATGTAATCAGTAAATTCTGTGATTGGTTAATGCAATTCCATAATTTCAAGTCTCTGATTCAATAGTCTGATATATGAAAAGTATCCTTTTTTGTCTGATTCTTGTAGTTTAATAAGATAATGTAAACATCAGCAGTG
Source organism: Olivierus martensii (assembly GCA_000484575.1). Classification (NCBI taxonomy): domain Eukaryota; kingdom Metazoa; phylum Arthropoda; class Arachnida; order Scorpiones; family Buthidae; genus Olivierus; species Olivierus martensii. Next base: position 9,006 of record AYEL01065258.1, on the reverse strand, counting down.
AGAAATGGAAAATTTTGAGTTTTTATGACTTATGACATAAACAGTGGTCAAAAGAGTACAAATAAGTTTAGGAACTAATTTTATTCTAAATAGATTATATCTCTACTTAAATAATAGTAAGATATAATTTTCCTTTTATATATTATATCTTAACTATTATTTAATTGTTTATGAATCATACTATATCTTGATGGCAAAGTCATCAAGCCATACTACAGAATTAATGAAACAGCATTTCAGTTATCATAGCAAAGTTACACAATGGGGTTGGATTTGTTCATAGCATCATTCATTACTATGATTCATAAAATCTGTTTAAAAATGATACTATGTCAGCTCACAATCTAAAAATTTATATTTCTCAAAGATTTACACTGCTTATTCTAACCTAACTAATTATAACTATCTCTAGCTATATTAAAAAAGAAAAAATAACCAATTAAACCTAACAATACTGTAGATCCAGGAGTATTGAATAGTGCTTGGAAGTTTTATCTAAATTAATAGTTTAATGAAGATCTTTATATAACAAATTTATTAATGTATGTAATAATAATTTATTATGAAAAATTTTTTAAATTAAAATAAAAAAATTTGTTTAGGGTGGCATGTGTTTTAATTACCATAGTTATTTTGATTAAATTTTAAATGTTAATGAATTGGAACAGAATTTAATTTGTTGTATAAATCTGAAGAAGGAATCTAAGTATTCCAAAAGTGCTACTTTGTTTGCAATAAAGTAATTTTCTTTGAGATCATTAACATTTCCTGCTAATTGGCTAGTTATAATTAGTTAAAAATTTATACTTGGATCTCTTAGTGCAACATTCATTGAGATACAATAAAAAGAAAATAATTTCTTGACAAAACTATGAAAGATGAATCATACTGCCACCATTTCAATCCAAATGCAAGATACAACTATCTCCTGGCAAAATATGTCTATTACAGCCCTCTGAACAACTGAAGATGTTTAAAATGGCCCTCTGAAGAGAATGAGTTTGAGAACACTAATATTACATATGCCAAAATCAGGGCGGCATTTTTCCAAAATATGAGCAATGCATTCATGTTTACCTATTGAAAAAATATGCAACATATCACTTGCATTTCAATATGAGATAATTTATTTTATTCAATTTTCATGTAATAAACTGAAATGGTATTTACTTTTTATTAAATTTTTGGTTCTATTTAAGTCTGTATTTATTTAAAACTTACTATTTCATTTTTTTATTTATAATAGAAAATTTCTTTGTAAATTTATATAAAAATTTTAATATTTAAATATATTAATACTTATTTATTACTTTACTTACCTTTTCTATCCCACTTTCTTACTGAATAAACTCAATTTGATAACAAGTAATTCACTTTTATTTTTCATTCTGTCTCCAATATGGTTAAACCATATAGATTATAGTTTTAATTTGAGTAACTGATTTCTATAAAAGATAAATTATATATATTTAATTGATGTTAATTTGAAACACACACACACAAATTATATTATTAATTTTATACACAATTTAAATTATTTATATGTTATAAATTATAAAATTAATAAAGTATACAATTTTTCATTAAAATTCCAAACAAATTGATTAAATCCTAGAGTATTAATAATACCATACATACATGTGCAATCTATGCACTTTAATATTTTGTAATTTAAAAAAAGGGATGTGTGATTTAAGTGAGGAAAGGATTATACCATAAACAAAATTAATGAACACATACAATTAACTTTAGAAACAGTATAGGCAATAAAATCTCACATTTAGATTTAAACATACAATTTAAAAATAACAGAATAATTTTCAATAAATATCAAAAAAATTATAATGTTAATAAAGTAATAAATTATAAGTCTTACTCCCCTATCATACAAAAGAGAATGTTTTTCAAGATGAAATTACAAAAATTCTTAACTAGAATAATGAACAAATCCAATCAAAAATCAGAATTCAACAACTTAAAATATACAATGTTATAATGTTAAAATATACAATGTTTACCCAATAAGAATCATCAATAATTAGGAAAATAAATTTCTCAAATATTGATATAAGATAAAAAAGTTAAACAATGATTCATATCTTAGTATTACTTATTTAAAAGGCTATTTCAAAATTCTAAAAAAAGAAATCAAAGGAATAAACATTAAATTAGCACCAATTATGTAGAATAAAATTCAGATAGTACTAAACACAGAAAATTTAATAAATAAAATAATTCCAATCAAAGGAATAAACATTAAATTAGCACCAATTATGTAGAATAAAATTCAGATAGTACTACACACAGAAAATTTAATAAATAAAATAATTAAAATAATTCTTCCTACTATTACTGTACTTGAAATCAAATAAAGCACTAAACGTAGGAGATGAAAAAACAATTTATTTGGAAAACGTTTTCGGCTATTCGATAGCCATCATGAGTCAAATGTACATAATAGATCAAAACTTTGTTTCGTTTTATTATATACATTTGACTGATGATGGCTATCTTTAATGCTTTAATTGATTTCAAGTATAAAAAATAACTCATCAAACATATCAAATGTTATGTATTGTATAACATGCACTTTTGATCAACCAATTTACTATATCAGTGAAACAAGATGTTTATTCAAAGATCAACTAAAGGAACAAAAAGCAGCAATCAAATGCAATAACAAATTCTCCTCTATTAATATACATTGTCATCAAAACAATTTTAATTCTAAACAAGAATAGTATATTAATCTTACATAAGAAAAATAATTATGTCCGAAACTTCAATAATACACAGAAATCATCAATACAGAACATGTAATGAATTTTAACAATAGCATATCAATTAATGTTACTTGGAAAAAAGCCTTATTGTAGGCAATAAAAATTATACAGTCACACTCCTAACCATCAGTTTACCTGCTCCCATCCAGCTTAACATAATAATATAGTCCAAATAAAAATCAAAATTGCTCCACCCAGTATGCACAATATAGCAGTGTGCATTCCTTTCACAGGCATATTTTACTGCAAGTTTTTCTCCCCTCTTATTTTGCTTTCCCTCTTAACCTCTGATCCTTCTGTGAATAATTTAACATTAAATTACATATTTAATGTTAAAATATTATTTTAACATTAAATATGTAATTAATTTTAAAAAGTCAAGCATAATATATAAAAATACTTGTAATTACTATATTTACAGAACATGTAAGCTATATTTATATAAACTTTCAAGTAATCTGACATTACCTTTACAAGAACATTTTTTTTGTTTATATAAAAAAAATCTGTTTTTAATCATGTTTAACATTTATAAAAATTAGATTCTAACATTTTGTACAATGGAGGGCTACTGAAGAGAGGTCTTCCTGAAATGCATTTAGTCTTCCACTAAATTTCAAACAGGTAAATTGGATGCAAATATGCTGAATATAACAAATTAACTGCTGAATAAACAATTTAAGATTCTAATGATATATAACACTTGTCTTATGATAAAAAAAATGACTCCAATGCAATAATTTATAAATTTCTGAAAAATTAGTACTTGTCAGTGTGGCAGTTTGAAATTCATAATGTGGCAGATAAAGGGGTGACTGATGAGTACTATGCTTACTGGAAAAGAAGAGGATATGTTTAAAACTGGAATATTTGTGATGAGTATATGGAGAATTCTGCTTGGTTCTGTCTAATCAAATACTTTGCAGATTAATAATTTTTTTAATTAATATACATATGAATATTAAAATATATAATTTAAGTTCAAAAGCTTTAAATACATATTTTTGTGTTGCTGGTAAAGTGATTAATAAAATTTGATTCTGAAAGTCTCATATTTAATAAAATTAAGAATATATTATCATAATTTTCAGCATTTGTATTTTCATATTTATATATAAAAAATATGGATGAAAATAAATCTATTTTTTATGGGAAAATTACAAATATTTTTGCATTAATTTGACTATTGACTAATTAGACTATATTTATTGATCTTATATTTGAATATTTCAATTTTTCATCCCTTAAACTAATAACATAACCTCTGCTAAATTACGTATAATAAATTCACCATAACAAACACTGCACAATCCTCTTGATCCATTACACAATTCTATATGGGATCCATTATAGGATTGAAAACATTCCTTAAATTATTTAACTATATTATTTTATTTAATTATATTAAATTATTTAACATCTTTTTTTTAAACTTTACTGCTTACAGTACTTTGTTATGGTGAATTTAATTTTAGTCTTTATATTTTAATCTTTAAAACATTCAAAATTTCTTAACTTACATTATAATAGCTATGATAATCCTTTTAAATAATTTAATGAGCTTTGGACATACCTGAATCTGATTTGGGCTAGAGCCATTTTTTGCTCTTGAAAACATTCCTTAAATTATTTAACTATATTATTTTATTTAATTATATTAAATTATTTAACATCTTTAACTTTTTAAACTTTACTGCTTACAGTACTTTGTTATGGTGAATTTAATTTTAGTCTTTATATTTTAATCTTTAAAACATTCAAAATTTCTTAACTTACATTATAATAGCTATGATAATTCTTTTAAATAATTTAATAAGCTTTGGACATACCTGAATCTGATTTGGGCTAGAGCCATTTTTTGCTTTGGTTTTCCATAGGTATTAATGTGACTGGCTTGCACCAACAGATTTAAAAATTACTTTGATATTTTTCTAAAGTTATGTGAATTTCTGCAAAGAAATTTAAATAATAAGTTATTATTTTTTTTAGTATTCTAATATTCGTTAAACAAATTACAAATTCAAGTTTCTCATTTATTCAAATACATGGTATTATAAAAATCACTTTATCCAGATTATACTTCAAATCTTATAATTTGGTTATGAATTTTTTGCAGAGTTGGTATTGGGCACAATAAAAATAAATGATAGTGTGACTATTATGTTATTACCTATTACAAATAAAAATTAAAATAATCAAAGTTAATTACTTCATTTTCTTGGCAAAGTGAATTTTAGGAATACTTTAGATTACCTAACAATAAAATTAAAAAAAAACAATATATTTTATTGCATTTTAACAATTAAATGTTTTAATTATAGTTTCAAATTAAATTTTAAGTTATAGTTATGAACTTTATTTAATTAAAAATATAAATGAAATTTATTTTAGCTGTGTGAGGGCCAGGAATTTGCCCCCTCCTGAGTAGAGATGAGAGGGGAGAGACGTGGGAAACCAATAACGAGGATATACAATGACGTCATATGGTATTTCGATCAGCTTGCAAACTTCGTCCACAATAACAATAAATTGCTGAGAAAGTTTACATCAGGTGTCTACTGAACAGTCGCGAATCTGACACCTGGTTTGGCGAACATTCCAAAAAACAAACATCTTCGTCCTCTTGCTGGGAAAAAGATGAACAAAAATGTCACAGGATTTAAGAGCTAATGTTGCCCGGGACCAGCGCACTTGTTCTCCGGTTTGTTCGTGGGACAGGGCACCAAATTTTCGGTCCGTCACATCTTCCTCCTTCCTGTCTCGTTCCTTGACATAATTCTTATGAAGTCACAGCCACCATTGATCCTGCGACGGTAACCACTCATCCAAGAAAAAAAGGATTATTGATGCTGAGTGGATAATCATTAGATCGCTGTTCATCAATTGCAAGAATTGTTAGATCTTCGCAAGGTGCACTTTTATCATTTGTGCTAAGCTACAATAAAAGATTTGGATTAAAGACTGTAAAATCTAGACTAGAGACTATATCAAATGAACAACACTGCCAGCACCTCCATAAATTCGTGAACTATTAGAGGAATTTGATGTAGGATTAAAAGAAATACAGGTATCTTTCTTTCTGTTGTGCACAACGACTGTGAAGGTTATTATGTACAGTCTCTCTCTCTCTCTCTCAAAATAAAGAAGAAAGCAGTTAAATTCATAATGTCATCTTTATTGGCACTGGCCGATTTTGTTACCCATCCTTACCCACACGCGCCATTCACAGTTGCAAGGTCAGCTACCTATCAGTACTTCTCTGGTCTACACGTGCATTCCACACTCACCCTTATGCAAACACCATAGCTGATAAAAGGATTTATGTTTAAACAGTAAATAATTTAAGTATCAAACTTATGTATATTTTAGAAAGCTTGCTTGTTTGTGTCAAAATCTCCTAAACAATTAATTTAATTATAACTATCAAACTTAATAGGTTTTCTTATAGTCCAACTTAAATATCTAAATTATTCAATAAGTTTTTAAAATATGTTTCCTAAAAAAGTACTGAACAGTAAAACATTAGCAGTGAAACAAAATAGAAAACAGTCAAGAACTAAGGAAAATTTTCTGCATAGTGCTTCTTAACTAATCTACAATGGTAGAATGCCTATATTTTATTACTAATAAAACTTTTTATCATTATCAATAAACTGTATAATATGTCATATTCTTTGTGTAGAAAGTTAACTTTCTTGTAACTTAACTGTTGTTTAATAATTTAAAAGAATGTGATTTATTTTCCTACATTCACATAGTTCCAACAATATTAAATTTTGATTAATTATAATATTAATTGATAAACAAAATTTTAGGATTGCTGAGTAACAAAAGATATTATTTAAAATATTACTAATGAGGGGATCTGGTCAACTGTGATTCACTGATTCAGATGAAATTTTACAAGATAGTAGAAAAATTTATTCAAATTTTTTTCAATTTTGCAATTTTCGACATTTCTTTTAATTATCATAATTCTGCTAGAAATTTCAATATTAAAACAACAGCATCGGCAGCATAGCTAATTATAATACTCTATATTATAATTCTTTATTAAAGTTGCACAGCTAATTACTATGCAAAAATATGGGTGTTTGAATCTTGATAAAAATTTTGTTTAAATTTATTCATTTTTTTATATTTTTTTTAGATTTGTCTTTTTCTCTTGATAACTATTTTGCGTGAGAGCTGTAGAGGTTTATTTTCCTATTCTGAACTTATATTTACAGACACAAAATAGTAATAATAATAATCACTTTAAAAGTATGAAATAATGATTCATCTATTTTATTTTATATACTAAACTATATTTATGAATATATTAATTATTTTTCATTTCAAAAATTCTTCTGATAAATAAAAACTATATACATCGAGAAATCACAATAATACTGTATAGTATAATTTCAACTTTTCAGTGTAAAAAAGCTAATATGAATTACTTATCAAAAAAATTTTTTAACTATTAGATTAACTGCAAGCAAAATAAATTAGCAATAATTCAACTCTGTTAAAATTTGATATTAGTATAATTAATTGTAATTATTATTGTACATTAATAAGTTTGATACAAACTATTAATTAGAATATATTATAAAATGCAAATTACATTATATATCAAACTGCATATTTTAAAATTTGATGACAAAATAACAATTTCAAAACTTGAAAATTAACAAACTTGTTTGTCAATTATCAGAATTTTGTTTTACTATTTGATTATTTAGACATTTTTTTAATCTTATTTTTAGAATTTTTGGTTTTGACAATTTTTATAATAAAACACTTGACACACACTAACTTCTTTCTTTTTTTATTTTGAGTCAGAATGATTGTTTAGATGGCAACGTGCTTGGAAACATTGTGTTCTAATGAACATTGGAAAATATTATATAAATAGTCCGTGATTTATGTAGTTGGATCATTCTGTGAAATCCAACATAAATGGGATCTAAGATTATCAGAGCATATTGTAGGGGTCGAAAAACCCCCCTCTATGTGTCGTCTTTGGGACGATTCTGTGAAATCCAACATAAATGGGATCTAAGATTATCAGAGCATATTGTAGGGGTCGGAAAACCCCCCCTCTATGTGTCATCTTTGGGACAAAGAATGTGATGACACTGTTGAAATAACAGGATGTAATTGATATCATTATTGTCTCTTTCGAGGTAATAAATTTAAGATAGTTTATTCAGATGTCTTTGTAAGTAAAGTCCAGGACTCGACATCTGAACTGTTTGGAACTATCTAGAAATGATGTAATGTAACTCCTGCCTGGGAAAGGTGAGGAAGAGGTTACAGGAATAATATAGCGAGGACGACGCAAGTCGACGCTTTTTGGGTTCTGTGTCTCGACTTGTTGGTTTGTTCTCTAGCTCTATATACCTGTTAATATATTTTCCGATTTGCCTACTACTACAACTGTCTGGAATACTCTTTCAGTGATCCATCCAACATTTACTAAGTGAATCTTCAAGGAAGATACTTGGTGAATTTTATTTGTGGTATTTATCAAGAGACTAAAGACTGTGTTATAGAGACTAAAGACTGTTCGTGTAAAATTTTCAAGTCATCTCCGAGAATCTTCGAAAGTGAAGTTCGTGTGTAAACAGGTATCTATCTCTCATTGTCGGCATTCAAAACTTGTAAATAGGAATCTCTCTTATGTTTTTCTTCAAGTAACAGTAAAGAAGCTGTTGAATTTAATTTCAATGTTGTTCTCCATTTTTCGCTGAGATGCCTCAGACAGTCATCCTTACTCGCACGTCTGACCTGAACCGCTCATAGGTTGCAAGACCTTTGTTTTCCGAATTTCCATTTCCTTCTGCCTATGGTGCCCTCTTTTTCTGGAGAGCCGACCCAGCGGATAAGTGATTTCTTTGATACTATAGACAAGATAGCGACATTAGCATCCTGGTCGGATCGTCAAAAATTAGGTGTAGCAAAATGTAAACTAAGCGGGATCGCTAGGGAGTATGCATGGCGAGATTTTAAGATGAAGGGTATTACAGATTATGCAGCATTTAAAGCGCAAATGACAAAAAGGTTCGTAAGAGCGCCATACACTCTCCGCTTACAGCAGTTTCACACTTGCGTCCAACATAGAGGCAAAGATGTGCAAACGTTCGCGGTTCGATTACAGTCGTTGGCTGCGGACACATTAATTAAAGTTGCCAGTACAAGCGAACAAGAGAAAACAATAATAGAATCTTGTCAGAAG
>AYEL01065255.1:0-33817 GCA_000484575.1 Olivierus martensii | reverse complement strand
TCACTATCATCTATAATAAATTTATAATTACTATAAACTTAAGGTTTGTTAACTCTTCAATTCAATAGATAACTTTTACATATTCACCATTACAATGAAGAAAATCTTCAACTGAAATACTTTCTGCAACCAAATTATCATTATTTGATGGCAAGGTTCCTATGACATTATTAACAAGAGTAAAATAACGCCATTCAGATGGAGAACTTCCTGTAGTTAATTTTGCTTTCTCTCTTCTGTGAATAAAGTACAGTATAGTTAAAAAACTTCTAATGAAATCTTATACGTGAGAAAACTTGTTTTCCAAGGGGCAACACAGCTTCGAAAAACATCGCAAAAATGAAGGGTATTGATGCTTTCGTAATATAGGATTGAAATAAATACTGTACATTTGATGAATGGTCATCACTACAGCACCATCCTTTTAATGAAGTCGTTAAGCTTACCGTATGCATGTTACATTTTTGTTGATTTTACTTTATAGTAGGTGTTTTAAATTAGTAATATTATGGTAATAGCGATTCGTACCTATACTTGCAATAACACAAACGTTGGGTTAAAAATTTAAAGTTCATTTCTAATTTAAACTGGTATACTGTATTGTAGTTAGTTAGTTACTGTCCCTTGATGTAACAAGCTCTCTACCAACACATACAATATATAAATAAATAGAGTTATATTTAGTTATTTAACTTACCTAAATACTGAAGTTAAATTTCCAATTTTTATTCTAACTTCAGATGGTGTTCGAATGAAGTGATACTCTTTTAATCCCTCGGAAATTCTTTCATATACTTTTCTATTTCTTTTCTGACTTCTTAAGTCATCCAAATTGCTTTGCCACAATTGAATAAGTATTTTTACTTCGCCTTCATCCCAATTTTTCTTTCTTTTTACATCCGCCATTTTATTTTTAAAAAAGCGCCCCCTGCCTAATTCTAAAGTTTTCACGTCACTAACGACGTTAAAACGTCTTTAAAGACGTTCTCGAAACACCTTTAACTTAACGATGTTGTGAAACATCGTTAAGTTAAAGACCGGTGTTCGCACTACTAATTTTAATTGTAGTTGGGACTTAAAGATCTTTATCTTTGCAAGTGCGAACGGGGTATTAGAGTGAACTGATAACTGTACATTTAATCACTTGTCAGTAGGATGAATCTTTAATTCTAATAAATATTCATTATTATAGCAATCTGTAAAGCTAAATATCTTGAATATGTCATCAATTTGATTCCTGGTCTTTTTGCGAACATTGACTTTTCTCATTTGATACTATTTTTATCAGACATTATAAAGTTAAAATTGTACCATCTCAGGGCTCAAAATCATTTTGCATGCAACTTATTTATATATTTTTAATGTTTATTATTATTCTTTTATTGTTTTATTATTATTATTTAGTCTAATCGATGATCAATCTACACATACTTATTTCTCTTTGTTATTTGGAGAAATGATTGTTGGTGTATAATGTCTATCATAAATATTTTTACCAATAGAACTGCCTAATTTTGAAAGATGGCTATAAACTAGTATCTTGACCAATTGAGACATCTCTCAGAAAAATTTAAGGATGAATGTATTTTGGTATTTCATTTATAGACATAAGCTGTCAACCAAGGTGAATGGATGAGATGTCTGTAATCAGACTGATTTGACAGTCAACTACTAACTCACTGCCACTGAATTCCCCTAAAGTTATTTGATGAAACTATCTATTGGCAAATAGCTGTATAAGTTAGAAAGTGAATAGTCATTTTTATTTTCTCACATGAAAAACAGCATGACATTACAAATGTCATTGATTAAAAAAACCATAGATACATTAAAATGGAAGATGTTTGTACAATTTATTAATTTTTTGTGATATTTTAAGTACTATATATACTTTGTAACTATTAAATTATGCATAATTATCATCTGAGAGATAAGATAACAATCTAACTTAATCTCCCAGAAAATAAACATTCCAGGCTGACATATTGCATCATCAATCAAATAAGTTATAAATGTTTGTTGATATTTTAATTTTTTATTATTTTTTAGAATAGTTATTTTAAAAAAATATTTAATAGTCAAAAACTGTAAGTGCAACTCAGAAACTCAAATCAAAATATAAAGTTTCATTGCATAGTCTTCAAGATATTTCAGTCTAAAGTTGTACATGACATTAATGAGAATAAACAAATTATTATTTATATTAATGCAGATTAATTTTTATTTAAATATTTCAGGAAACAATTAGAACAGCATTAGCAATGGGAGCTGATAGAGGAATTCATGTTGAGATTGATGAACCTCAATATTCATATCTTCAGCCAATTCATGTTTCAAAAATTTTAGCAAAATTAGCAAAAGAAGAAAAAATTGATCTTATTATTTTAGGAAAGCAAGTATGTTTAGATCAATACATAATGTATAATGTATTTATTCTTACAAATAATAATAATATTTTTTCATAGGCCATTGATGATGATGCAAATCAAACAGCTCAAATGAGTGCTGCAATCCTTGATTGGCCACAGGTATGAAAATAAATAAATTCTCTATCTTAAAATTAACCAAATAGCCCATAGTGAATATACTGTATTTTCTTGCATGATAGTCACAGATTTTATGGCTGTATTTTGTGTGAAAAAATAGTGCAGAATCAATTTAAAAATGACATAAAATATGTGAATTGTTCAAAAATTATATATTATTAAACTATTTTGGTACAGTTTAGTCAATATCTTATTACATATAAAGTATTGTATATTCTCATGTAGATTGTAACTTCCATTTAACTCATTGAGGGCTGATTGCACGACTTTTGGTTTAATCTGCAGAATAGTTATTTGTAGATTAACTCTAACCCTTTCAAAAATCTAAAAATTAAGTACATTGTGTTGCATGAGGCAAAAGTTAGCTGTCAGCCTGATAGTATGAAGATAGTTACTGCACATGCTCTTTACCATAGCAACCCATTTGAACATGAAGGCACTGATTAAGTTATAAACTTTTTTTGAATACTTGCAGCTCAGCTTTTAGTTCGTTATTTTTAAAAATATTAACCAAATACTGTATAAGTATGATTAAGCATATACAGTAAGACCCCGTTTAACGTGGGGGATACGTTCCAAGAAAAAAAAACGCTAAATGAAACAGTATTAAACAAGGTCATTTTAATACATAAATAATGAAGATAGGTGAAACAGAATAGTGAATAAAAATATATACATAGGATTTTTTAAATTTTATTTTGTAACATGTATTATTACTATTGTATTGCATTAATTATACACATTTTTTATTGCTAATATAGATTTGTATTCATAAATCATTCATGAAAAAATTCTTAAAATTAGAAAATAAAAAGTTTTAAGAACAAAAAGCAGTAATCAGATTCAGTAAACTTTAAACAATGCAAAAATATTGATGAAAGAAAAACATTCTAACTTCAAAGAACTATAATTTAAAGTATTCAGGTTAAAACTAAAATGAGATAATTGTTATTCTTATTACTGTAAAATAACATTGATGACCGATCATAAATAAAAAAAGCTCTTGACAGCAGAAAACTTTGCATGTACTGTACCTGCATTGATATCAAACGCACTGTGAGATGGCATAGGTGTATCAATGCAATTAATTCTGTGATTTCGGATTTATGTAAGAATAACTGTTTGAAAAACCACATCAAAGTGAATCAATAAAAATATAAAATTAAAAAAAACTGCATTATATCAAAATAGCATTAAACGGAGAAGTGTTAAGTGGGGTCTTACTGTACTAGCATAATACACGAATATTTTGCAATAATAAGTCTAATATAAATCTGAAAATATAGTTGTGTATTTCTGGTTTATTATTTACTCTTATAAATCAATTATGTTGTTATAATACACACAAACATAATGTATATATAATATGTTAATAAAAATTTACTTTATAAATTAAAAATAAAATAATGGTCTTTTTTTTATTTATATAATTATAGTGGTTATTTAAATATTCTCAGGAGAAATTTTTATGTGGCTATCAATAAATTGCTGATGGTCACATGGCCTTTTCCTTAGTATGATGATAAAAATTATTATTTGTTTATTTTATAATAGGTGGAAATAAATTATTGAATAAATTTCTTATTTCCATATACTATATTCAAACATTCAAGTTTTATTTGAAAAAAATATATTATTGTATTTTTAAATTAAATAATTAACATTTTTTTGATTTCAATTATCGAAACTATGATTTTTTTTAATAGCATTTTTTGATGATTTTTGTTAGTTTTTCTAAACAGTATATTTTTATAAACACAATAAATAGGAAATTAATGTAGTTATATCACTGTCAGCTTTCTTTAAATTTTGATTTCTACACATTTAATATTTTCTTGTGATTACATTTGAGAATAACTGTTATTAAAGATTATTATCCTTTGAAATATTTTATATTTTCCTATGAACTTCGAATTTTGTAAATTAATTTTAGAATTTTATTTTTAGGCGACATTTGCTTCCAAAATTGAAGTAGAAAATGGAAAAATGAAAGTAACAAGAGAAGTTGATGGTGGTCTGGAGCATATAACTGTAAAACTTCCAGCTGTAATGAGTGCTGATCTCAGACTTAATGAACCTCGATATGCTACACTTCCAAATATAATGGTAAGAAATTTTAATTTTATGCTTTTTTTTTTTTAAATATATGATTCAAGCTAGAGAAAATTAGAACTCCAGTAGGTACACAGAATAAAATAATTCCAAAGACATTTTTGGTCTATCTTAAGCAATCATCAGTCATGTAATACAGTTAATCATTTCTAAAAATATTTCTTAAAAATTTGTAAACATAAAAGCTGTTATATAAAATATACTAAAAACAACATTAATAAATTTACAAATAATTATTAGATAATAACAAGAAAATATGGGTATTTCTTAAAAAACAAATCAACTTGTTTATATTTAAAACAGTTATGGAAAATATTTTATAATAAAGTCAGATATTACATAAGTCAGGGAGAGGCTGTAATTTATTACTTGACTAGGATAATATGAATAATACAATGCTTTTACTAGTTAATTTGTTTTTAAGAAATACCCGTATTTTCTTGTTATTATCTAATACAGTGTTTCCCAAACATTTTTTATGATGGAACACTTTACAAATCTTGAAATTTTTACGGAACATCTCAGTTATTTTATAATATAGGTAGATATTAACAATAAATAAATTAGGCAACTAAGTATAAGAGTTAAAAAAAGCAAACAACATATTATCATCAAATTGTAATTATGTAAAATAGAACACTTGAAAATAGTAAAATAAACTAGCAACTCCAATTTCAACTTGGCATAGTATTTAAAATCATATGAGGCTTATATTAATTTTCATAATTTATTCAATATTGCATGACTTTCTTGCTTTATGCTATAAAATGTTTGCTACTTTGGCCAGTCTATCTTTTTTCTGAGTTTTCCAGTATTCCAGATGACTTTTGCTTAATCTCAATTAAAGTTTATGTTAAAACTAACTATTGTGAGAGAGATGTTTTTGCATATGACTTCTCTAACATTTTTTGTTGCTTTCAATCTTTTTCCTAGATTTCTTGAAATGTATTGGGTATACATAAAATTATTTGCATGCATCCAATTGCACGATAGAAAAAAATGCAACAAATTTTCGTTTTACACAGTATGATTTCTGTTTAACATAATTTAAGAATTACAACAAAAAGAAAATGTATGTGTTTATTAAAAAATTTGCTAATTGTTATCTGGTAGTTGCTCACAAATAACAATCTTTGGCTGTTGTTCTTTCAGTATTAGTGATCATAATCTATAAATATGTATTGTGTGTGTTTTTATTTGCATGTGCATGCATGTATGTGTGCATGTGTACATGATCATTATATAACATTATTTAATTTTTACATAACATTTAGTTATTATGAGAATTAATAATTAACATGTACAGTTCGTTCCAAAATGGTAGTCACCTAAGCGAAAGATGTTCGGCTTCCTTACAATACTTGCAAACCAATGAGATTAATCGGTTCAGCCACGAATTCAAGTTTGCAGAGCTTTGGATGATTCCATATATTTTTCTAAGCAACAGGGTTAGGTAGGCTTAATGACAGGTGTCCAATAATTTTTTCTAAAAATTAATTTTGAGATCATTTTTTCCGAAAATTGATTATGAGCATTTATTAGGAAATTTTCAGTTATTATTTACAAATTAATCTATGTTGTTATTAATTTTGACAAAATGCAACATTATATAGTCGTAACTAAACAAGTAATTAAGCAATAAGTTGTTAAATCACCAAGCAAATGCACTGGCAATAACATAATGGTGACTACAGAAAGTATGTTCACTTAATATAAACTGCTTAAACTCTTACTTCAATAATTAAGGACACAAGCATGACTAGCAGTTGAGAAAAGTGTTTACGTTATTCTCAACTGTTAGTCGTGCTTGTGTCCTTAATTACGGGAAGTATTTTATTTTATTGTTTTATTTGAAAATGCATTAACATGTTTTATTTGAAAATGTATACTTTTTTCTGCATTTGTAATAAAATTAAAAACTGTTCCAAATGATTCTTGTTGATAAAGTGCTTATCCATTAATTGACCAAATGATAAAAACCAAATGATATTTATTTCGTTTCTGTGACAACTTAATCATTGGATTTAAAAAAGAAAATATAAAAATTGAATGTGAGTTTAAAAATGAATTTTGTGTTATTATGTCTGTTTTGGTTTACTACTAATTTTTCTAATAAGAGTTTATATTTGCCAATAGACTCACACAATTATATTTGTGTTGGATGGTCAGATTTAGTTTGTTCTACCATGTCTCTCTGAAAGTTCGGTATAAAGATAAAGTATAACTGATTTCAGTTGTTACATATTATGTTCTATTTATTTTAATAAAAATATAACTAACTTTTACTTTGTATTTTTATTGTTTTCACCCAAAACATTATAAAACAATTGGACTTGATTTGTAAAGATATAAATGCTAATCTCAGTTTCTACAAAATTTCATTTTAAAAAATCATTTCTTATGAAATACTTTATTAATTATATCATGAAATGTTTATTTTGAACTAGTCATATATAAATATGCATTTGCTTTAGATTTACTAAAATAATTGTCTTTTCGAATATATATATACTAGCATACCCATCCCGGCGTTGCTCGGGCAATTCATGGTGTGTTACTTAAGTTTCTCTTTCTCTTAAATTATAATTTTTTAGATGATTGTCAGGATTTTCTTCAATGTATTCTGAAAATCTTCCTGTACAGATACGTTTTCTATTTGAAATATGTGTCTTTTCGAATGTTCACTTTATCTTTCTTTCTCTATTAGAATTCTGTCGATTTGCTTGATCTTCTAATGTTTCATTTTCCCGAGTTAAACGCATTCGTTTAGCACCGGGAGTTAATTCACCTAAAGTGAATTATTTTTGAATTGAAAATTCTTTTTCGTAGCATTATGAAATTTATACAACTGTACGATATACAAAAACGTTATATCAAAACACGTGAAACAACAGTTATAATCTCGAACCAAGAATATCAAGAAATACGTGAATTAGTCTCAAATACAGATTCTTCTTCATAATAAAAACTTACATGAAAAAATAAAATAATCAGTGATTGAAAAAGATGATAGATTAAATAATAAATCAGTAGTAGCATAAATAATTCGATAATTTTTATAAAATTCTGTTGTTGTAAGTTAAATTGTTGCGTTGCTATGGCAATGACGGTTTCGTTTCTCTACACGTGGTAATGATAGTGACAATCTTAAGGGGCATTAGAAATAACAGTTATAGTCTCGAACCAAGAGCATCGAAAAATACGTGAATTAATCTCAAATGCAGATTATTCTACTTAATAAAAACTTACAATAATGAAAATCACGAAATAAAATAATCATTGATTAAAAAAAGGTAATAGATTAAATAATAAATCAGTAGCAGCATAAATAATTCAATAATTTTTATAAAATTGTATTATTGTAAGTCAAATTGTTGCGTTGCTATGGCAATGACGGTTCGTTTCTCTACACGTGGTAATGATAGTGACAATCTTAGGCTGAATTTCCTAATGCCCGTTATCTTGCCTTATAATTGAACATACAGGCACAGGTATTTAGATTTATATATATTATATATAATATAATATAGATTAGATATCTCTAATAATCATATCTGCGAATAATACGTGATCGTTAAGCCTAACCAAAGTTTAACATAAGTACCACGTGGTCACTAAGCCTAATCAAAGTTTAACTTAAGTATATTAGGCTAAATAAAGTAATGTAAGCTATAATCAATAGAAAATTAGAAAAATATTTAAAAAATACCTTAAAAACCTTTTAATATGAAAGCTTAAGTTCAATAATTTAACGAAATAATATACAGTTCAATACTCGATATCCGCCATTAAAAGCAGTCTCATTGGGTTATAATGGTCACGTTCAAGAATCACATGTCCATTATGATCCAATGAGACTGCTCAGTTACTAAGCAGACGATCTTAGTAATCTAATGATATCGGTCAGCTAACATGTCACGTGGTCACTGTAACCCAATGAGGTGGTTCAAATAACGTTGATCTTCCATCTTTGATCTTTATCTAGTAATTTACGCCAATTATAATTAAAAAAACAAATTTCTAATAATCAATACCTATCTTAAGGTCTCCCTGCCTAAATCCCCTAACGGACAAAAGTTGTTTCATAAAAATCCATTCAGCCGTTCTTGTGTTATAAATGTACACATGCACTCAGACATTTCAGATTTATAATATGTATAGATTACTTATAAAACTAGTTATTATAATTCATAAAACAGTGCTGCCATTCTCGATATGAAATCCGCTGTCATTCTCGATATGAAATCTTTTTTCAATTTAAACTTCAAAAACTCACATATGCAAATAAAATTTCATTCTTATCCTCAACGGGAATATATAAAAAACTCCAAATGCAAATAAAATTTCATTCTTATCCTCGACGGGAATATATAAAAAACCTCTATATATAGTCCAAATAAAATTTCATTCTTATCCTCGATGGGAATATATAAAAAAACTCATATATAGAGTTTATATATAATATATGGTGGCAAACAAATACAATAGATTTATATTATCATATTAGAATTTAAAAAAAAATAAATCTGTACTTATCATACTCATAATTACCAATATTCAAAATTTTAAAAAAAATATTAGAGCGTGTTATCTGTTTACTCAGTTCAGTAATAAAAAGTCTTCCTAGTTTGAAATAGTAAGCAGCGATTAATTTTTTCAGTTCAGAGTGCTGTAATCGACCCATCTCATTCATATACCTCTCCCCTATTCTTAGTCAGAACGGACACGTCCATTTTTAGCTTCCACTATGCATGTTTGAATTCACAGACTTTATAACTGATCAACTTCTGGTAAGTTGCAGGTGACTACCCTTTTGGAACAAACTGTACTTATAATGTATAAATAATAAAGAATAAACAATTATGTTAATATTTTAAATAAGTTATTTCTCATTAAACATGATATCTAACAATACTTAAATCTATCAGTGTGCAATTTCTTTGCTGATTTCCAAAAAATATCTTTGGAAAACAAATTTAAAAAAAATACTAAAAAAGGGAAAATTAGTAACAATAGTGATGACTTTCAATTGAGAAAGAAAATTGTTTCTATATTAAAGTGAAGACATGGAATAAACTTGTGTTGGAAGTATGGTTTTGACTTACCTCCATTGTGTGCACACAATGGAGATAAGTCAAAACCATATTTCCAACATATGTGAAATTCATTAGGAAATGGACAAAAACATTATTATAATTATTCAAAATATCAGTTTTAGAATATAGCACATGAGTAAGCAGTGTAGGGATCCAGGATAGAAAATTGACCCAAAAATGTATATAATGAAAAAAATATATATATATTTATTTAATTATCAAGAAAATAGAAATACAATATTAACTAAACATTAATTTTAAATGAACAGTTGTTTATTAAACTAATAAAATAATAATGAAATCCAATGAGATTTTCTTGAACAGAAGAGAGAGTCAATGATCCTGAATTGTATAGACCAGCGTTTCTCAAACTGTGGGTCGCGACCCCAAAGGGGGTCGCGAAGCGAAATGCTGCACTTCTCAAACTATGGGTCGTGATCCCAGGTCGCAAAGCGAAATGCTACTCAAACTATGGGTCGCGACCCTATTTGGGGTCGCGAAGCGAAATGCTGGATTTCACTTGGGTCGTGACCCATTTCGCTTCGCGGCCCAAAATGGGGTTTGCAAAAATTAAAATTCAAACAATTAAATTCAAATACTTGATTTTCAGTTTATATGTAATTTCACAAACTCCAATATTTAACGTATGACAACATATGAATTTTCGGTGTGGTTGGTTGGCAAACACTTGAATTTCAGTTTATATGTAATTTCACAAAACACCCAATATTAACTTGAATTTCAGTTTATTATGTAATTTCACAAATGCCAACATTTAACTTGACAACGTATGAATTTTCAGTGTAGTTGGTTGATTGTGTTCATCTTAGAAAATTAAATTCAAACACTTGAATTTCAGTTTTATGTAATTTCACAAATGCCCAATATTTAACGTATGACAACATGAGTTTATATGTAATTTCACAAATGCCCAATATTTAACTTATGACAACATATATCGGTGTGGTTGGTTGATTGTGTTCATCTTAATAAGTGTGTAAATGATTCACAAATGTTCAATATTTAACGTATGACAACATATGTATTTTCAAGTTGGCTGATTGTGTTCATCTTAATAAGTGTGTAAATGATTTATGTACTTGTATGTTTTATTTCATATTTAATATCTGGGAAATGATTTATGTAGTTGTATGTATTTCATATTTAATACTTGGGGTCGCGAAAAATCTCGCAATGAAAAATAGGGTCGATTTAATACCTGGGGTCGCGAAAAATCTCGTAATGAAAAATGGGGTCGTGAACGAAAAAAGTTTGAGAAACGCTGGTATAGACAAATCTGAGAGAGAAAGAAGGCTATATACTCTTCTTTTCCTTCTATTATTCTTTACTTAACTTTTTTTTGTAGATTTTCCTATTGAATCTTTCAACATTTTTTTCTAGTTAATATCTTCTCAAATATAACATTAAGGTAAATGCCATCCTTGTTTTTAGTCCTCATTGGAAAATCAATGATGGGACAGGAATTATCTCCCTTTCCTACATTTTTGTAACTTTTGAAAGTCAAACAAATTTTCAGTTGTTTCTCTACCAACTCCTTCTTCTAGCCAGCCAGCAGCAGTAACAGCAATCTCTTGAATAAGAAACCATTTTTATTTATCCAGCAAGAGATGGAGTTTTAGTGCTTTCTTTCTCACGTGGAAACAAGAAAGTTTGCTAAAAGATGAATATAATTGTTGTTTTGGACATGTCTGTTTTCCTTTTCTTTCCCAGATATTAAAGAATTTTATATAAAATTTTTCAACTAATTCTAATAATTATAAAATATAGAAATACAGTAGAATGCAATTGAAGAGTGTGATCCCAAAACACGTTCAGTTCAATTTTGTTAATTTTCAGTTTCAGAAGCAAAATATGGAATTGAGAAAGTATTTCTATTTGAATGAATTATCTTACCAGATATCTGTTTCTAATCATATACAGCACTTCTCAGTAGAATCTTGAAATCAATCATCATTAGTTTTTAAATACACAATGATTAAATATAATGGTAGTTTAATGGAAACTCGCTAAGTCCCAAGGACTGAATGTGTTTTCAATTACACTCATTCTTCATTAGAGGAAATTTAAATTTATTTTGATTTAAGTATTAAAATACAGTCGATTCTCGGTTTTTGCAGATATTCTATTCACGTTTTCAACTATTCCTGAAAATTTATTTGTAACCACAAATTCGATTTTTGCAGCACTTTCGTGCTTATTTGCGGATTATCACTAGCTCTGTATTTCTCATAGGCACAATGGTTCAGTATTCATGAAGAATTTATAGAATGTAACTACTGCGAATAACAAGAATCAACTGTAGTGAAAAGTAAATGTTTGTTGGGGAACTTCAAACATTTATTTTTATTACTTCATGGGGAAGTTCTGGGGCCTTCCCCATGAGTAAATTATTATACTCATGGGAAAGGCCCCAGAATATGTACTTAATCATTCCAAATTAGGAACTACTAAAATTCAAAAAAATAACTTTCTTTTTAGCAATAGATAGAAAAGTCCCAAGAAACTTAAATTTTTAATGTTATGATTTCATTTCAATAGCTTCTAACATAGAAGTTAATAACCAGTATAACAATTTTAATTTTAATAAACACGACAAAAATTCCCACAACAAATTTATTGCCAATAGTGGATAGCAGTTTGTTTTTTATCACCCTGCTGGCAGGATTAGGAAAACAATCTGCTCATGTGCCAAGGACTGAGCGAGTTTTCATCGTTACTGTTCTCTGGACTGAGCAAGTTTTCAAAAGCAAAGCAGGATTCAAGTGACCCGTACACATCGATTGGTGCGGTTTTGGAAACAAACAGGCCTTTAATAAGATAGATGACTTCAATAGGAGTATGTATTTGCATCAAACAAAAAAATGACAAAATGGACTGAATGCATTTTGGGATCACACTATTCAATTATCTGATATGTTGCAGATATAGTGGCTATATGTAACATCAGTAAGAGCTTCACAAAAAATGCTTAAACAACAATTATTTGTTTTTGTAAAAATATATAAATATAAAAATAATATATGTAAAAATAGAATTAAGTTTGTTTTTAAAAAATATGTAAATCATTTAATTGAGTATTATAGAACCTAACTCCCATTTTCTGTACAAATGTTAGTCTTATTTTTTTTAATTTTCATACCTAGACATTTCTAGCTTACACTGCTCAAATATAATATAACTTGTAAAGTTCCAGCTCTCAGAGCAGGCAATAACTCAAACAAACCTCTTCAAAACAAAAAACAACTTTTATTTAAAGTACTTTCGGCTTTATCCAGCTCTCATCAGTAAACGCTACAAACAGACTGCAAGGAACACATTAAAATTCAGAAATACATTCTAAATTCGAATAAAATTTAAATTTTTAACATAAGACATATTGTGTCAAAAGACATGGCACAAAAATACTAACACAACCCAGCTGATTAATATTAACACTTCTCATCAATAATCAAATTAATAAGTAGAAGCTGGTACTAAAGTAGAATCAGTAGATGAATTATTAGTAAAATTGAAAGAATTGGGTAGAATATAATTACAGTATCAATTTTATATAATTTGTGGTCTGATTATTAAGCATGAATTATTTTATATGCAATTGCTATGTTGTTATACATATTTATCGTATGCTACGCCTTTTTCGTATTCTCCCGACACTATGCCTATAGGCAAAAGTTTAAGTATTATATAAATAGCTTAACTAAAAATGTATGAACATTTTCGGTCAAATGCTTCTGTTTAAAATTCTTCAAATTCCTTCAGAAGCATTTATTATAGTAAAAAACAAGTTTTTCTGTTTAAAATTCTTCAAATTCCTTCAGAAGCATTTATTATAGTAATTCCAAGATTATTGTTATATCTAAATCTGTAATTGAACATTAGCTCGTTCTTTCTAAACCCCAATAAGCTAGATTTCCGGTAGAAATAATGGTCGTCAACACTGAAAAGCACGGTCGCGGTCGGGTTAGAGAGTGGTCGCTTTAGAGAAAAATAAATACATGATAATTATATATCTTATATATAATTATCATGTATTTATTTTTCTGTTTCTGTAAAACTTGTACTGTTTCTTAAAAAACCGGTCATTTTTACAGGCGGTTTTTTTTTAATGATACGGCGACCACCGAGATCTACACTCTTTCCCTACACGACGCTCTTCCGATCTTATATATATAAACAGTTTAAATTTAATTTATTAGTAAAAGTCAGAATGCAATTAATATATAATGATTCATACATAAGTAAATTAATGTGTATATTAAATATGAAAATTTTTAAATGATTTATTAAGACAGTGTTTTATGATTAATAATTATTTTTTTCAGAAAGCAAAGAAAAAACCTTTAGCTAAGAAAAAACCTTTTGATTTAGGAATTGATATAACACCAAGGATTGATATAATTTCTGTTGAAGATCCTCCTGTTAGGGAAGCTGGTACTAAAGTAGAATCAGTAGATGAATTATTAGTAAAATTGAAAGAATTGGGTAGAATATAATTACAGTATCAATTTTATATAATTTGTGGTCTGATTATTAAGCATGAATTATTTTATATGCAATTGCTATGTTGTTGTTATTACAAAATAATACAAAATATGATATTTTATAATTAAGAATTTGTAAGAGTCAAACCATAAATACTGATAATTAAGTTATTTATTGATCAAATACTTTTAATTAATATATAATGAGATTTATATTTTCTAATCAATAAAATAAATATTAAAACTAAATTATATCATGTAATTATAAAACTGAAATATAAATTACAATTTTACAATTGCATAATATAACCAAATAAACCTAAATTATCAAGCCAAATTTTAGCCCTTGAAACCATAACCGAAATAATTTTAATAAATTAATAATTAATTCTAATTACGAGATGGCGCTAACATTAGTTCAAAATATTTCAAATCATTAAAATTAGTAAAAGGATTAGAACATTAGTTCAAATTATTTCAAATCATTAAAATTATTCTGTTACGGTTTCAAGGGATTAAAATTTGGCTCGATTATTTAGGTTTATTTGGATATAGTTCCCTTGAAGTTATTATTTAAAAAGTTTATGCATAATATAAATTGCAACTGTAAAATTACAATTTATCTTATACAGTACATTCAACACTGTATACAAAAAAGTGATTAAACAAGTTCTTACATGAGCTTTATTTTATTAAAATTTATGTATCAATTGTAGTTGGAAAATTGTTATAGAATTATTGGAAATCAATATATTAGAATTATTCAGTTAGATTTATCAGATTTAGCATAATTATCAGAATTTATAGTTTCATTGAATAAGTTATGCTATAAAAAAAATGTTATAAAGTTGATTATATCTGCTTTTTCGAATAAATTCATTAAACTTTATTAAGAAAATTCTTTATAAATATTATTATTCTAGTTTTCATTTGGAATTTCGATAAATGACACTTTTTAAGTTTTGTGAATTGTTTAATGTGGGCTTTTTATTATAAAAATATAATAAATATTCAAAATACAAGTATTCCTCATCTCATGAAGTTACAAATAATGTATTCCTTGAAAACTGCTCATTAGGTGAAATATGTAAAACAGTTCTTTGATTCCAGAAAGTTGCCATTATATTATTTATTAATGCTATAACATTCCAAAAACATTAATATAAACACAATAATGTAATGTATATTTTGTATACAGTAGTAATATAATTTTTATCACATCTGGGATAGAGATTTCATGAAAGTGACATATACCATCAAAAATAAATTTAAGTAAAATCACTGGTGAGACGAAAGTAAAATAATCATAAGTCTAAGTTTTGTTATATCCAACATATAAATTTCATGAAATTTACTTTTACAATAATGAAGTATATCGTTAGACGTAAAATAATTGGTTGAAGGTAAGTATATTTTGATTGGTTGTTCAAGTATTTAAATAGCAGGATCTGTTTTTTGAGTATATACATAACTAACATAAGCAAGTTATCTGATCAAGGACTTCTTTGTATTAATAGTAAAATAAATAAAGATATATAGTTTTTCATATATTTATTTATTGTGTTTACAAATATCATAATAAATCTTAACATATATATCATAAAGTTATACATAATATATTTTTAGATATTATACATCATTAATTATATTTTGATTTATACTTTTAATTAATATATGAAAATCAGTTAATTTTTTTTCAAATTTTTTAAATTTTAAGTTGAGTTTATCATATTTTAATTGTAAGGTATAAATAAAATAATCGATAAGGTGCAAAGTTTGTAAAGAATTTTTTAACAGTTTTTTAATGTTTACTTTATCTAAATTATCAAAGATAAATTTATTACTTAAATTCTGATAAGCTGAGATTTTATCCCAATTTATTTTATTTTTATGTTTTGATATGAATGATTCTGTAAGAATTTGATGTTCACATATTATATCCCAATTTATATATATTTCATGTTTAGTGATAAAATCGATTGGAAATTTATAATTTTTCCAAATTTAATTCCATTTTAATTTGTGTGCATAATTTTCTAAAAATTTGATAGTTAGATCTGTTCTTCGGCTTAAAATTTCCCAATTGATTTTATTTATGAATATGATTAATTCAGATTCTGAAGCCTCAGATGAAATTATCTCAGTTAAGAGATAAAATGATACTTTTATAAAGATATGACTTTTTTAATGAAAATCAATACAACAATTACAACAGACCTAGTGAATTTTAATATATCATAATAAGGTTTTATTTTATCAGTTAATTCTTCTATTTTGATATTATTATCTTTTATTTCATGTAAAGTTAAATACGCTATCGGATCTCCCTGACTGACTATAATTTCCAAAATTGAAAAATAATAATTTGACACATCCATTATGTTGCGAAGTTATAATATCAGATTGTATATGAATACACGGATCTGATTTGTCTTTAATAACAATTATTTTTCCTATGAAATTTTTTGGAAGTTTTATAATTAAATCCGTTGATAATAAGGATATATCTCGAAGTTTTATACGATATTCGTGAGCATTTTTTAAAAGTAATCCGTGTTTTGTAATGATCGGCTCAAATCCTTTTTCAGTGAGATTTTTATATCTTATTATTGAATCTATAAAGAAAAAAAAGGAAATAATATAATAATTATTTTTATTACATTTATTCTGAATTACAATAGTTAATTGAATAAAATTATAATACAATAATTACAGGCGGCCCTAGACTTTCGCACATAATTGGTTCCTGAAAGTGCATGCGAATGTTGAATGTTCGAAAGTCGAGGGGTGTAAAAAATGTGCACTAAAAACTGTGTTTTAAAGCATTCATTTATCAATATGTATGCATAATGAAGTTTCAATCAGAAAATGTTATTAATGAATATTTTTGAGGGATGAAAGAAATAAGCTTTTTTCATACATTGGAAATGTTTTTTTGGAGATTATTATAAACTCTAATTTGAAAATAATTCTATGCATTTCTCATTAATTTTTTGTCAGCCATTTAGCCAAGACAGTTTTAATCAGACGGAACTTAATTTGACTAATTATTTTAGATATCGGGTAGTGCAATCATTTCTTTAGAATGGTCATTGCAATTCAAGACGATCATTCCCTTAAAGGGAAGGGCAGAATTTATTTACAATCTTATTTGTATATCATAATAGGCGACCAAAGTATATCCTCTCTTTTCCGTTAGTTGAAATATGCTTCTCCAATATTACACTGAAAATATTGCTATGTTATTTTTTCTTATTTTGTTTATTTTGTTATTGTTCTCTCCATTTTAATTTATTCTACTTTTTCTTTTTTTAATTATTCTATATTTTTATAAGACGAACATATTTCAAATCTTGGTACTATTTTCTTTTAATCATATGAAAAAATTAAGTTTAAAAAGATTATTTTCATTGCGATTATCAAACTTTTAATTTAAATTTTGCAAAAATGAGAATTACATTTTATTTTAAATATTAATTAATTTGATAAAATAAATAGTATGTATTAGTGTTTCCGGGCGAGAATTCCTACCCGCCCATTCCCGGGAATTTTTTTCGTTTTCCCGTTCCCGAATCCCGACAAACTTTTCTCGGGAAATCGGGAAAATCGATCCTAGAACCCAGTAATACCTAAAATGCGAAATAAAAGTACTACTCACAATGTATCTTTTAGAAAATTTTCTTACCGCTATCTAAAGTTACATTGTGATACAATATTACACGCCATTATTAGAAATACACGCGCGACACCAGAATCAGATAACACATGACTTATCTAATTTTAGTTTTTATAAATCGAGCATATTTGATCGAAGAGAACAGAAAATAGTTTATGTTTACACAGAAAAATATTTATTTTCAAACCCAAGATTTGATTACAAAATCATCTTCAGATGAACTAATTAAGGAAATCTAAGATAACTTACTTTAATATGATATTATAGTCAAATCCTAGGCTATGAAAATAAATATTTCTCTGTGTAAACACAAACTATTTCTGTTTTCCATGATAAATAGTTACTGCCGATACTATAAACCACATTCGATCAGTTTGTTTGCGGCTGACGATTGTGATGTATGTCGCATTGTGTGATATACGTTAAATCTCACTGTATACTATAAATTTGATTAAATAAAGTTTGCATTAATTACATTGTTTATATTTTGAGAAAACCTGAAATGTAACAGAAATCTAGTCAAAATGATACCGTAGTGACCTTTGTTTAGCGCTCAAGGCAAGATGTGCATTGTCATGAAATTCCGGTCAATCTCCATTTAGGAAATTTTATTTACTCATTTTTTGCTCCGACCTTTTTAGGAAATTTTATTTACTCATTTTTTGCTCCGACCTTTCACAAATAAGTGTGTCTCGAAATCTCTGAAAGATTGCGCTGGGTTCACGAACCCCATTTGCCCCACCTTCTCTACGGCTTTTATTAATATTTACTGTTGTAGCCATTATTACAGATGATCAACGAAAATTAAAAAAAAAGAGATCATTTCGGGAATTCTTTAGAATTTTCGGGAAACACGATTTCCCGTTCTAGATTCCCGAAGATTTCAAAATGTCGGGAATTTGGAAACACTAGTACGTATAGATTGATATTGAAAACATTAATTTTATTTGGAATATGATTTTGTTAATTTTTTTCATGTACAGTATATTTGATAGCTAAAACATTTTGTAATGATTTTTTATTGAATGATATTCGCGAAATATTTGCATGCGTCCTGAAACTTATAAAAAATTGTTTTGCTTATTATATATTTTTTGTAAAGCTTTTTTCAATTATCGTGATTTGAATTCATCAATACAGTAGGGCCTTTATTCTAAATAAAATTTAAATTTCATTTTAGAGAAATTTCATTAGAAGGAAAATTTCTAAAATCTTTGGAAAGAACTTTTTTGATTTTTAGATGATTTTTCATATTTTCTTTCTTTCTCTTCTTTTGGAAGATTTCTTATTGTAGGCCTCTTCATTTATTACATTTACATTTTATAACATACTTTTTTTATATTTGATTGTGAGATTGAGCTTCTGGAAAACTCTGAGCTGAAACCAAGGAAGGCTGAAACCCATAAATCCCATGCCTGTATCTGGCCCTGAAAAGAACCGTTTTATGTTATTTAACAAAGAGTTTTCATTATCAGATATCGACGAATTATCAATTTATCTAAATTATCATTATTATTAGAAATTTTTAGTCTCATCTTATCAACTATATCCAACGGTTGACCTTTATAATACAGTATACAGTACTTATATCGATGGCTTCAATAGCACATCTCTAACATTTTTGTCTGACAACAAAAGCCAACATAATATTGATGAATATGTAATGCTCTTCTTTGACAGTGAATAGATTATCCACGAGCTACACTCGAATTGGTCTTCATCATTATCAAAAAACAATGGTGTCGAAACAAATAAACGAAACTTATTGTGGCTTTCCTTTGCTGACATGACTATTCGTTAAGTACTCCTTCTCAATGGTTGAAAACAAAGGGGAACTCTTAGTATACAGACTATAAATCTAAAAATAATTATCAATAAATTTTTTTTTTTTAATTTACGATATGTGCTATAAAAATGAACTTCATATCTATAAATACGAAAAACGTTATATACTACAATAATTTCTTACAATTTTTTATAATTCTGTAGGATTCTAAATTTTATTTTGCTTATGGAAGATTTTAAGTATTGCTTAAACACTATTCTGTTGTCAAAGTTGAAAAAAAAGCCATTTTCGTGCGTTCAAATTTTTAAATGAATTTAATCGTTTTTGTATACAGTCTACATCTGTAACCATATCGAAGTCAGAACATTTACTTTAATTAATATCAAAACCATAGTTAAAATTCATGTTTTTAGCGTCATATTTATAATATTATAAATATTGATTATTTTTTCTAATGGTATATATAATTTTGTATGATTATATATTGATAGATTAAACCAATTCAGCAATTTGTTAATTTATTTGACTAAAATACTACTGAATAAAAAGAAAATATTTTAAAAAATATATCTGAAATCGTCAAAAGAAAGAATATTTCTTTCTATTTTATTATTATTACTTTATTATATAATTTAAGAAGTTATTAATATTTATCACTAGTGTGAACTTTCTTTACAAATTCTTTTATTATGCTTAATGGTATCGAAAAATTCATTGCAATTTAGTTCACTATTAATTTTGCAGCGTAGTTAAAGCTTTTACGGTTGATTCATCCATTCTACGTCTTTCTTCAGATCATATTCATTATTGAGAATACTCTTTCGACTGGTGCAGATGTGTCTGGCATGCTGAAAATGTATTCTATAATATAATTTGAACAAGATGGGCAATGTTCTTTTCTTTAAAATGACTGAAAAGTTGTATTACATTTTTCTTCACAACTTGTATTTTTCCAAATTTCATAGTTAGCTGACCAAAAAGTTTTTGCAATCACTACTTCATCAAACAGTTGATCCATGGGAAATGCCTTATGTTTCGCACATTTCAAGTGATTTTTATTTCGAACGTTCACAATGAGCTACTGAAAATTCTGAAAAGCACAGTTCACATTTCACTTTGTCAATACGATCACTAATCTTTTAAAAAAACGAATAGTTCTTGGAAATTTAAAATTTCTACTAGCTGTGTAGGAGAATGTGAATTGTAAAGGATAAAATGAAATAAGCTTCATTGGATTTCACTAGTTTTTTATGTGCACTATTTTTACTTTTTTCATTTTTCAATACAATCAGAAAATGTTAAATGAATATTTTTGAAGGATGAAAGAAATTAGCTTTTTTTCATACATTGGGAATGTTTTTTTGGAGATCATTATATACAGGAATCCCTTGATTAGTGCGGTTAATAAATCCTTGCAATACACCGCATATATCAAAATCGTACTAATCAAACTAAAAAAAAACAATGGGAATTATTATAATGAATCCTGGAAAATGTCAAAATTATAAACATGTATTTTTTTTCCTCTCTCAAAGCGTATCTGTATTGCATTATATGTACTTTAAATTATTGAGGAATATGTTTAGATATTTAAAAATTTATTTTTCACAAAAAAAAATTAATTTTTATAATATTACATAAATTTTGTAAAAAATAATTGCATGTCCATAGACATCGAGTACTGGAAAGGAACTGAAGACAAGGCTGGCTATATTATAATGTAATGGTTATTATTAGGTAGGTTCCATTCACGCTAAATTTATTAATAAATAAAATTACGAACGAATTTAAAATATAACAATTACATGACGAAAGTCGTAATATTAACAGAATTAAAAATAAATAAATAAAATAAAATTTATTGCAGTGCTCTAATCATGTAGACTAGAGATGTGCGATACAAAACAAAATATCGTATCGGCGATATTTCGAATACGGATTTTTATACGATATTTAATATCGCGATATTTTGGGATGATATCGAAAATATTGCGATTTGATATTATGGGAAAAAAACGAACAATAATTTCCATTAAAACTCATTTATTTGCTAGATTTGATTAAAAATCACCAGAAATTTGATTCTATTGTTGATTTCGGCATCAAAATTGTTGAAATTAATTCAGGCTTCAACCTGCTTCTTTTTGCACATACCACTGCATCTAGCTTACTAAACAAACGTTCAACAGGCACTGATATGGCTAATATAATAAAATACTTCAGAGCAATCTTTGATAAATTTGGATAGCAAAAGTTTGCGCTTATCCAATATTTTATTGGATCTTCATGGCGATCTAATATTGCCTGATCCAAGTAGTGGTGTAGTTCCGTATTCATCCCTCAAATTGTTTATTGTCCACTGTTATTTTTTCACTCAATTTGTTTTGATAGTCCCAGTAGCTGGGAATTTTGTTCTCTTCAAGCAAAATTATTTGTTATATTGTTATTTTATATTATTATTAAATTTATATTATTATTTTATATATATATATTGTTATTTTGTTCGAAATCGGTCATTATCTTTAACCAAGTCTTTAACCGATATAATTTAACCAATGATTTAAATACATACAGAAACCGATAAATTATCGCAAGTATAATATCGTATCGTTAAATACTGTACAGTATATCGGCATCAAAAAAATATCGGAATATCGAGACGAGTAAATCGAAGATACACGATATATCGTATCGTATCGTCCCAACTCTATTAGCACCTGGTTTCAAAAAATCTCATTTTGAATGAAGCAAAGGTTCGAAATCACTTTCTACAAAATGAGCTAAACAAACTCGTATTCCTTGATATTTGGAAATGTTTGCCAACATCACGCCGAATTTTTACAATCCATTGCTTCCTAACAACATCATCTATTGAAAAACAATGCCATGTTTTTACCAACAGGCGCTTTTCCATTATAATTTTTTTTGATGACGGTACTGAACAATGAACGCGACAACAGCGATGACAAGCGATAACAGTCACGAAATTGTGTTTCGTTTTATCGCCACCAGGTAGCGTTCGCGCAAAGTGGAGTGACATTGTCCATTGATATAGAATCACATGTTGAGCAATTAGCTCTGCCAATGAGTGAATTTAGTATTTGGAGTGGAAAATATTTGGAATCAAATTTATACTTAAATAAATAAATCGCATTACATCTAAATTTATATATTTGATATTTAAAAATGAATTATACTTTTGGAAAACAAATTATTGACTATGGATGCATTCAAATTAATCAAACAACGACCAGGTTAAAATGCTTGGCTGTGACCCAGGATCACGAAAATTGTTTTACATGTTCCAAAATTGTATTTTATTGAAGTGAGATTGTTTGAGTCACCTGGAAGTATCATGACGGATATATACTGTATATATATACACTTTAATATCAGCTAATGTATATTGATCGATGACCAGATCACATGACAGAAACGATCTTCGAAGTTAATTCGTTATCATCGCGGCCCAAGGTCTCTAACCATACTAAATGAATGGGATTGGTAATTTTAACGAACGAATTGAATCGTTTCTTACGTTTATACGAACGCACCTTATAAAGAGAACTCCGAATCCATATGAAATGAGAATCCAATTTATAAGTTGATATTAAAAATGAATGGCCACCAGAATCTTTCAAGTGGAATAGTCTGTGTTTTTTCACTTGAAGATCTGTGATTGATCTTTAGTTATCACTTCTCAAAATATTTTTCACATTCAAAAGTCAAGTATGATTCCAGGGCCACATTTATACTTTTTAGAGGCCCTAGGTGCAACATCATTATGAGGCCCCAAAATAACAAGTCTATTTCAATTTTGAATTTAATATTTAAAAATAAGTACTTTGTTTTGAAATTATATCTGGGCTGTTTTTTTATATTGTTTGTGAGGAGTAAGATTTCAAAATGTGGCCCCATAGAGAATGAGGCCCCAGCTTGTGCTTAATGCTCCTTATGGTAAATGCGGCCCTGTTTGATCCCTATCCTTCTACTTTTTGGCTATCACAAACATGACAAATTTGGAAAGAGCTCTTGTCTGCCCATATATACATGGGCATGCCATATAAAATATTTTTTCTCTAGGGAAAAACATAAAAATTTAGGTAAATTTAGATAAAAATATTTATATGATAATTTATAGATTTAGTTACTGGATTGTTTGAACATTGGTAATCCATTGTTGAAAATCAAACAATTCAGAATGTTTTGACCAAAACATTTAACCTATAATTATTATTTTGTAATTTTATATTAGTTTTTATAAAGCATTTCATCAGAGTGAGTTTAAAAAATTGAAATCAAGACAAAATATTTAAGAAATGATTTAATAGATTAATGAAAATATGAAAAACAAAAAAAAAGTATCTTAAAAAGTTTTTAAAAATTCATTTTCTGTAAATTAATTTTTCGAACTGATTTAAAAAATCAATATACAGTATTTTTATTTTGAGAGCAAGAAATTTTTTATTCTCATGATTTCAATTTGGTGAAAAATGTATGCAGTAAAATTTTTTGTATGAAAATTTTTAAAATGTCTTAAAAGATTAATTGTTTAAATTGATATCCTTATTATTATTTGATTTCAATAATTTATTGACAGTATTTTGTTTTAGGTCGGCCAACTTTTGCAAATATACGTTTTACTACTGAAGATCTTCCTGATATTGATTTGATAGATCCAAAAAATAATGTATATGTAATATTAGTAGTAAAGGGTAGAGATTTTAATGAAGAATTTAAAATTCTTGTAGATTATGATGCTGGTTATGTATTTTTGCAAACAGACAAACCAATATATAATCCTCAACAAGATGGTAATATTTTTAATTATTTTAGTAATAATAAATAATTATTATTTTGCTTTCTGCTAATAAAATTAAAGTTTATTATATATATTTATCCATATAATTATATCCATATATGATTATAATTATATTCAAATAATAAATAACATGAAATTATTTTTTATATAAATGGCATTATAATCATTTGAAAGAATTAATAAATAAATGTTTCATTGCAAAGGTCTTATATAATTAATATATATCAATGAAAATATCTTAAGAATAAAATATTGCAGAATATTCAAATTTTAGGTGATTGCTCATTTTTATCTTAGATATGCAAATAATAATTTAGAAGATTCCATGTGGTCACAATTATTAAAACATATAAACAATAGAATTTAAGAATTTAAAGATTAAATTCATGTGGTCTTGCATACAAAATAGCAAAACTTAAAGTTTAAAAATTCTAAATAATTTAACTATTTATTGCTTTTGAAAGATATACATATTTGAAAAATTTATGAAAAATGGCTATAATGTTAATTATCCTCAATAAAAGTTTACATATTTGTTTATATATATAATATTTTTTTTCTTTTTTGACTGAAGAATTGATGCTATTGAAAATTTATAAACTTATTTTATTTACAGTACAAATCCGTATTATTCCATTAAATGAAAAATTACTGCCTAATAATACTGAAGTTCGTGTTCAAATTAAGGTAAAATCAAGCATATAATAATATAAAAAACTTAATTTTTATTACAAATATTCTAAATTAAATTTTAAATTATTATATTTGAAAAATTTGATTTCATATCATAAAAAAACCTAACTTATGCATTAAAATAAAACTGAACTTTTTAAATGATAAAAAGAATAAAGAAATTTTTGTATTGCTGATTTTAGTTAATTGTTATTAACAGGTACAAATTAGTCATAAATTAAAAATTTTCACATAAATTATCAATATATGATATATGGGCAAAAAATGAGCAGACTTTAATATTTATATGAATAAATATTAAAACAACCATGAAAGTTCTATATTGAAACAAAAATACTTATTAAAATATAATTGATTTGTACAAAAGAAAGAAAAATAATAAATTGAATTACAAGCATATCTCATTATTGTGGCAGTTACATTCTAGAATGCTGCTGTAAAGCAAATCATAACCTTTTTTTCATTTGCTAATGCATATAAAAGCCAAAAATCATATTTACTCTATTATTCATTAAGTGTACAATAGCATTAAGTCTAAAAAACTTGGCCAGATGTCTCCATTTTTAAGCATTTGTGTATCACTTTGGAGGATCCAGGTTTAATTCTGGGTTTCATACTTTTCTATTTTTCAGGTTATCTCTGAACCTAGCCCATCTATATGTTTATTGTTTTATATATACGAGGGCAGGCTGAAAAGTAATGCACACATGCTTGTAGAGCATGAAGGAAATGACCTGCAGCAGCACGCCAGGTGGCAGGTGGAAGAACCATTTCCCCTCTATATGCATGCGCAGGTTTGAGGTTGGTGAAGTCATCCATTTTATTTTGAGAAGCAGAAGTATGGAGATGTGTTCAAGTGTTATGTCAACACGAGTGAAATAGCATGCTGTTATCGAATTTTTAACTGCTGAAAAAGTGACTCCTACTGAGATTCATCGTCATTTAAAGGCTGTTTATGGTGACGATGCAGTTGCTAGGTCTACTGTAAATCAATGGGTAATAAAATTTCGTGGTTGCGAGCCTGGAAAAGCCATAATTGTTGATGAAACACGCACCGGACGTCCAATCACTGCCACAGACAATAAACATCGCAAACTTGTCGACAATTTGATTCAAAGTGACTGGCAAATCACTCAACAGCGTATTGCAAACCATATTGGAATATCCAAGGAACGTGTGGACTTCATTATCCAAACACCTCGTGCGCAACTGCAGAGGCTCTGCGAAACCTGAAGTTTGAACCACTTCCACACCCTCTTATTCCCCTGATCTTGCACCTTGCGATTTTCATTTCTTTCCTCTACTCAAGAGAGACCTCAAGGGTAATCATTACACCTCGGATGATGAGGTGAAGGCAGCTGTCAAGTCCTGGATTCAAGAAAACATTGTTCATGTTCTGTCAGAAACATTTTTCAGTGACAGAACGAAAAAACTTGTTACAGTTGGGAGAAATGTGTTAGCCTTAACTGTGACTATGTTGAAAAATAAATATCTGATTTTGAAGCTTAAGAAGTGTCCTTTAATGTACTTTTTGCTCAATCTTGCTACTTGTTTTTATTCGTGTTCTACAAGCATGTGTGCATTACTTTTTCAGCCTACCCTCGTATCTATTCTAAGTATTATTTTTCAGATAATTTTCATTTTGAGATATAAAATAAAAACATGGAACATAATTGAAAAGTGCCACATTAAGAAAGTCCCATAAAGCAAAATATGCCTGTACTTAACAAATCAAATATTTGCATTAACACAGTAAAAATTTGTATCTGTTTTTATTTGTGAAGGTAATTTTTACTTTTACAAAGAAAGTTTTTCATTATCATCAATTACTTGACCAAAATTTATTTAAAACAATGCTCATTCACTTCAGACTCCACTATGTGTCAGGAATATATTCTGAAAAAATGCAATGCATATTGAAACAATAAAAATTGAAAATATAATTTCCATAAGAAATCATTGAATATTGAAGATAGGGAACTTGTATTACTATTTTAAATAAATAGAAAATATATAAGGGGCACCCAGTATGCAGTGTATATTACACCTACTTTTTATTGTAAGCATAACTGAATAACCCCACTAGAGGGTTTTCCCCATCTATATGTTAATTTATATTTTATATATCTATTCTGAGTATTATTTTTCAAATAATTTTCTGATTTCAAATATCTTGCTCTAATTTTTGTGCAGCTATTAAAGAAAGTGAGCATTCCCATGATATAAAGAATAAATGATGTAATGATGTATATATTTCCTACTATCTGCCATATTGAGGATATAGAGCTGAGACAAGTGATATGATAATGCAGATTCAATAAATTAAATAAGAAAACAATATGATTAGAAAAAATATGTTTAATTAATCTCCAAATCATATCTTATATTAAAGTTTTCGTAAAACTAGCCTTCAAAACATTTTAAAAAAAATTTAACTATTTTATATAGCCTATTCCCAATTTAATATTTTACTAGATAGCTGCATAGTAAAGTACTCATTTATCATTTGGAAAATCTAGTTTCTATTCTGGATCTCACAACTCCAAATATTTTGAAACAGACCTGACCCAGATCATTCTATCCTATCATTCAATATTCATGTTGATTGTAAGACAAGTGATGTCCTGCCCTTGTTAGCTCTTAAAAATACAAAAAAATATATTAATTGTATAATATTTGAAATTATAAATTTTCAAATATAATCCTGATGAAGCATCATTAATCCAGTTGCATTAAGATATAGACTATGTCCAACATGGGTATAAAATGTCTTCATGCAAATTCTCACAATGGTATCCTAGACCAGAAGGATGGTTAGTGGATGAACAAAAATATTTTACAATAATATATACTGGTATATGCTAAATTCTAAATAAATAGATAATCACCCTTCCCAATTTTTATTCTGTACATAATATATTCTCTGCTGATTTTATAATTACACTTGCTCTTTGAGTTATGAACATTTGATTTATGAATATTCATATTTATGAACATGAAATTTCATTTTCCAGTTTCATCAAATTTCAAAAAATCTTCAATAATTTTAAATAATATGATATTAGAATGCTGTAGCAATCAATATAATGTAAAATTATATTATGGCAGTATTTCAGTATATGACAATGTGTAAATTATATTGGTAGAAATTACACCAAAAAAATTCTCTGTTTATAATTGGAACTTTTTTGCTCAAATCTGTGAAATAAGAAACTTCTAATTAGTCCAGTTGTGAAATATATTACAAAATACAGTATATAAAGTTAATTCAGTACTTTTGGAGACAAAATAATAATAGTATCTGAGTTATAAATAACCTGAATTATGAACAAAACACTTATGTACCAATTAAAAATTCATAACTTGAGGAGCATATGTATTTGAATCAGAACTACCTAACCATCTCAGCTATTGACTTCCTATCTACCATGTAATATCTTTCAAAAATATGATCTAATTTGAATAAACTCATGCATATTATTTGAATTTATTAGGGGAACAAGTTTATTGAACTTGGTCACTATTATGTGCATAACAGAATAAAAAATCATAGATTGGAGAAATGATATCTTCCATAAAAATTTTCCAATTTGAATGAATTATATAATATATAGTATATTATTTAAACAATACTAATGGATCAAATGCTATTGAAAATTATCAAAATCAGATTACTGATTTTGATAATTTTCAATAGCATTTGATGTTTACAAATAATGAGACATATTGCTCAATTGGTCACTATCTCATATTCTCTCACAGAAAGTACCAATATATATTGATTAAAACTGAAAACAATTACTGTATTAATAATAATAATAAAAGGATGTAAAATTATAATTATGGAAAGGACTAATAAATACCATTTTTCTAATAAGTCATATTCTTATTAAATGCTTAATTCAAAGGATTTTTGAAATAATTTGATAATTAGATTTGTCAAGGTCATATCTTATACAGTGAAACCCCGCTCGTGCGTTCCCGTATCGTACAACTTTCCCGCTTTAAATGTCTATTTTCGGAAGTCCGAGCATTTTCCTATACATTCAATGTAAAACTTTCCCTCTTCCTACGTTTTAATTATATAACTTTTTTATTATGACGTCATCAGAGTTCCCGGCTCGTTCGACTTTTCGGGCCGGTCCCTGAAAAGTTTCAAAATCGGGGTTTCACTGTATATGATTTTGCATATTATTATTAACAAATTATTAGAGGAGATTTGGTAAATGTTTTCAGAGAAGTAGATTATCACTAAGATATACAATAGATCCTCATTTAATGTCAGAGTTAAGTTCTGAAAATCATGACTTTAACTGAAACAACATTAACTGAAACCAAAATCCTCATTGTCTTGGGATTATATGTCAAGGTTGTATCCCTAGATTCTAGTATTAAAAAAGATGATATTTGATCATTTTTCTTATTTTTCTAATAAGTCATATTCTTATTAAATGCTTAATTCAAAGGATTTTTGAAATAATTAGATTTGTCAAGGTCATATCTTATATATGATTTTGCATATTATTATTAACAAATTATTAGAGGAGATTTGGTAAATGTTTTCAGAGAAGTAGATTATCACTAAGATATACAATAGATCCTCATTTAATGTCAGAGTTAAGTTCTGAAAATCATGACTTTAACTGAAACAACATTAACTGAAACCAAAATCCTCATTGTCTTGGGATTATATGTCAAGGTTGTATCCCTAGATTCTAGTATTAAAAAAGATGATATTTGATCATTTTTCTTATCTAAACATTACTGTATTATTCACTAATGGAATGAAATGAAAAAAAATATGATTTAATTGTAAAATTTTACATAGCAGTTCTAATCACTAAACAGCTCTGCCACACCAGGCCATATCACAGGTCATCAATACTTGTGGAAATCTGCTGATCATGGACTGAATTGGACAGGATTTGATGAGACTAGCATGGGCTCATCTTATAAATTTAAGGAGTAGGTTTCTAATATGATCCCACATCCTCTAATTGGAAAGTCAAAATGTTTCAACTCAGCCTAAATTCAGTTGAATTGACCCAATATCTTTTATGCTTATATTTAATTAATACATTATTCATAAACAATATTGTATATTTGAATTAGCACTCAGATGAAAAATAGGTACCTTGTTTTCTATAACTACAGTAGATTTTCACTATTTTAAAGGGAATGTAAGTTATTCTATTTTGCTGTCTTAAAATATTTAAATTTTTAATTAATTAATTTAGTTTTTCTGGTAACTTAATAATAATACAACATTAACTGAAGGGACACTAAATGAGGACCTAATGTATATCATAATATGTATCAATATTGAATAAATAATTGTTATTTATTTTATATTTAGAATCCTCAAAAGGTTGTAGTAGAAGAAAATACTTTTGTAGAACCATGGAAGACTCATTCTGTACATTT
Source organism: Olivierus martensii (assembly GCA_000484575.1). Taxonomy (NCBI): domain Eukaryota; kingdom Metazoa; phylum Arthropoda; class Arachnida; order Scorpiones; family Buthidae; genus Olivierus; species Olivierus martensii. Next base: position 3,160 of record AYEL01065255.1, on the reverse strand, counting down.
TCCCACAATGAATTTTAAGTTTCCACCTTATCCTTTATTAGGTGAATGGTCAATTGATGCATTTTATGGATATAATGTAAGTGAACTATGATAAATATTTATTTTATAATAATCAAATTTTATTTTAATAAATTTTAAGTGATATAACCCAATTTAATGAAATCATATAATTTTTTATATTTTAAGACTGAATGACATCATTAAACTGTATTTTATTATTTAATTTATTTCTGGTTGAACAAAAATAAAACTAATTACTGTATATTAATAAATTGTGTTTGCCTTTTAAATTTAGAGTTTTTAGCCTATTTTCTGAAGGAAAAGGAGGCTTATAAAGTGTCTGTGTTCCCCATTAATAATTTTTGAACTAATTAATAGATTTTTATGAAATTTGATAATGATGTTCTGTCATTAAAGGTCATTTCAATGTCACTTTATTTATCCTGTAAGACTATTTAATCAAATAGGATTATATTTGATTTTTATCAAAATTTTATATATTATTGACAATAGATGCACCAAATATTATCAGTACAGAAGTAACAGATAGTTTATTTGCATTGCTTAACACTTACTGTCATCTATCAATAATCTATTATATAAAATGCAATGTTATATCATGATGTAACAATGGAGGATGTCACAAACACCTTTAACATATGATATCATTCATTTCAACAATGATATTATGATATCTATATTAGTTAAATCAGCATTAAAATTGGACACAAAACATCAATGGCAGTGGCATAGCATAGGTTTCTGCCGCCCGGGGCAGATGCCAAATATGCCACCCCACCCCCACAAAATATGATATTATTATAAAAATAAAATTTTCTAGAGCGAGGAAAATATTAAGCTGCAAAGAGATTTTTTTTCTCCAAAATTTAAAATTCTTACAAACTAGAAAACAAAATTTAATTGTGAGGCTCAGAAAATACGTTTTGAATTCTAATACAGGAATCCCTTGATTAGTGCGATTAATAAATCCTCGCAATACCCTGCATATATCAAACTCTGCACTAAAAACTAATGGTTAATAAATCCTCGCAATACACCGCATATATCAAAACTGCATTAATTAAACTATCTCGCAATACACCGCAGATATCAAAACCGCACTAATCAAACTAAAAAAGTCCAATGGGAATAAATTAATGAATCCTGGAAAATATCAAAATTATAAACATGTATTGGGAATAATTATAATGAATCCTGGAAAATATCAAAATTATAAACATGTGTTTTCAGAAATTGGTACGGGTATATTTTCGGGCTTGAAAATTTGTCCCCTTTATAGTGCACCCCCTGATTTGGAGGTGCTGAGTCCAAAAATGTAATTATTTTTTACTTCTGAGGCCCTGTTATCGAAATACAAGGCCCCAAATTTGGGACCTATCAGTCCAATTTTTCAAGTAATTTTAAAACTATCATAAAAATCATTCAGCACTATGGCAGGAGATAAACAAAGGTAAATAATTCACTATACAACTTTAAAATAAAGAATGCTTTCGATTTATTACAATCCTCTTCAGCTTTCTTAAATAGAACAACAAATTCTTAAAGAACACATGTACAATTTGAAAGTTAGTTACTATGGTAACATATTAGAAATTAAACACCATTAATCCTACATTGTATTAAAAATACGTGTCGTTCTTCCAAAAGAATTAAGAATTTGTTGTTCTATTTAAGAAAGCTGAAGAGGATTGTAATAAATCGAAAGCGCTTCTTTATTTTAATCCTCTTCAGCTTCCATAAATAGAACAACAAATTCTTAAAGAACGCACGTTGTTTATCTCCTGCCATAGTGCTGAATGATTTTTATGATAGTTTTCTTAATGTTGGCAGTGTATTTATTTATTTTGTTTCATATCAAGTAATTTTAGTAGATAATTTCGAAATTCTAATGAATTTTGATGTAGTTTTACATTTCGAATCGAATACAACCATTTCCGTTGACCTATGACCTATCTTTACGAAACTATGCAATCTTTTCATTTTCACTGTTTTTATCAGTCCTGATAAATTGCCGGTAGGAGAGCAAATTATCCAGCATGCTTTTCAGAATTTGTATTTGAAAGAAAACGGAGGCATTTTGTTGAAAACTTGCTTATTACATTATATTTTATTACATTTAGTATTTATGGTATCAGGGATATATAATTTAGGATTATTGTGATAACCTCAACTAAAATTTATAAATAAAATTGAGAAAACAGAATTTTCAGAGATTTAGGACTGATAAAAACAGTGAAAATGAAAAAAATCGCATAGTTTCATAAAGATAGGTTATAGGTCAACGGAAATAGTTGCATTCGATTTGGAATGTGAAACAACATCAAAATTCTTTAGAATTTCGAAATTATCTATTAAAATTACTTGAAAAATTGGACTGATATGTCCGAAATTTGTGGCCCTGTATCTTGATAACGGGGCATCAGTTGTAAAAAATAATTACATTTTTGTACTCAGCTCCTCCAAATTGGGAGGGTCACTATAAAGGGGGGGCAAATTTTCGATCCCAGAAATATGATACCCGTACCGAGAAATTCTCGAATTATATTTTAACCATTGGTCAATGGTTGGCGAATCTTTAATTTCCTAAAATATAGTCTTTTTGGAACTTTAACACAACGGATTGCCATTTTTAATCATCAGTCGATGAGAAAGCAAATCTTCAATTTCAATACTTTAATTTCATCTTTTGGAAAAACTACACATTAAAGAATTAAAGATAGTTCCCACCAACTGATGATTAAAACACGAATCGACAATTCCATTGTCTTAAAAGATTCGTTCCAAAACTATATCGACTTTCAAGAAGGTTTTCAAAATGGCGATGGGCACCGGTTTACGTATTCTCTGTGAAGAAATATTATAATTTCATCGTTCATTTTCTCGAAGCCTGCACTAAACAGAAGTGTAGTCCTTTTGGAAAGTTTTTCTATTTGACGTCATCTTTCGATTAGTATTATTTTCATTCATATGGCGGTAATATCAAATTGCACCCGAAAAATGTACAAGAGAATCTGAACATGAAAAGTACGGAATGTTTGCATGACAAAAGAATTTCCGAGGAACAACAATATCAGACAGAATACAAATTATAGAAACGTCAAATCAAGGAAAACTTAATAATTCAGCTGTATATACAAGT
>AYEL01065253.1:0-18830 GCA_000484575.1 Olivierus martensii | reverse complement strand
GCAACGCGCCCTTTTTTTTGCATGGATAGCACACCAAATTCTGTCTAACAGGACCCGAAAAACAATAGTGTTTATATTAAAAATTATTATGAAATGTTATTTCTAGCATTGTGCGTTAAAGGTTTAAATATCATAAACCTTTCAGTCGGAATTCAAAACTTGTAAACGCAATTAATAGAAATTATAGTTCTTATATTAAAAATTATTAGGAGTTGCTATTTCTAATGTTGTTTTGGTTTCGATTTGACGGTTGGTTTGATGATGGTACGAGACGCAATTCCTGGTAAGTTATTAATTTAGATGATGAACAACGATGTAAAATATGAAAATAAATATTTCTTAAACAGTTAGTATTGTGGTTATTAAGGTTGGCTAATGGCCGGAATCTCACAAAGCAAGAACCAATTACCATATTTTCCATATATTTAATACTTCGGTTAGTGCGAGAAATTCGTGGGACCCATTATTCGCACTAATCGAGGCCTACCTGTATATATAGTTCATTATCTGACACTGCTGACCCCGCGTCGGGACCCATTATTCGCACTAATCGAGGCCTACCTGTATATATAGTTCATTATCTGACACTGTATATACAGTTCATCCGCAGTGGAGTAGCTGACGGTCAGCAGACCCGCGACGCGGGGTGGCCCCTCGAGCTTCGTGGGGCCCCAACTCATCCTGAAGAAATTACCTCTAAAACCCAAACAATCAATCCTCAATAACCTCGATTTTAACTCAGAACAGTTAAACCTATATAACACAAGGCGTCGGGTTTGTTAGCTGGAACTCTAAAACTTAGCGCTAATTTACAATTTATGTATTGTTTTCACATACATTTTTTATGTTTCCGGATGCAACGATTATTTGATTAAAGCGCTACAGTGCGTCTAATGCAGTTCTCTCGAATGCGGCAACTACCACAAACTAAGCTGTATACATCTATACGACACAAGTTTAAAATCTTACGCATAATTTGATTTACTTGTTCATGTATATCATTTGTTAGAATGTAATCATGTGTTTAATGACGCAAGTGTCATTAGCAGGTTTAGCTATGTTATCCATAGAATGCGACAGAGCTAAAAAATTAAATATCAATATACTCACAGAAGAATTTGAAAATAAAAACGCCAGACGTTCGGAACGATTTCGTAAGTGCATGTAAACTTAAATATCTTCTGATGTATTTAATTATTGTTTAATTTATCCAAATAAAATTACTTTCATTTAAATCAATGTAGATCTGTTTAAACATTTTACAAACAGTACAAACCCGAATTCAGGAAATACTAGAATTTCCTAATCAAAACGAGAACGTCCGTTAAGCTTGTCGGACGAACGTTCTGGTAATTCCTAGGCCGAACTCGAAACGCCGAACTCAGTTTTTGATATTTGCCAGCAGAATTTTCTTTCTTTAGAGAATATTCACAAGAATAAACAAATCTCATTGAGGAAGGCTACAATCTGTGCCAGAGGAAGTACGTACATAGCACGAATTTCCTAGTCAAAACGAGAACGTCCTAACGCTTGTCGGACGTTCTATATTTCCTAGGCCGAACTCGAAATGCCGAACATTTTTAATTCAAAGTCCGGAATTTCTAGTTTTTCCTAGTCAAAACTCGAAGTGGCAAACAGTTAAAACAAAAGTCTTCATATCTCATGTATTCCTGCTCAGTTTTTGATATTTGCCAGCAGAATTTTCTTTCTTTAGAGAATATTCACAAGAATAAACAAATCTCATTGAGGAAGGCTACAATCTGTGCCAGAGGAAGTACGTACATAGCACAAATCCGCGTTAAATGCACGAAGCATTGTGTATCTGAATTATGTTTGTATAAAAAGAATAACATTTTGTGTAATTCTAAATGCCACAAAAGCCTACCTTGCAAAATAAATAACAAGTTCGTAGTTATTTTGTTTATTTTTGTATTTATGGTACCGTAATACTGTGAATATAAAAATTTAAAGAATATCCGCCAGGATGAACAAATTTCATTGAGGAAGGCTGCAATCTGCGCCAGTGGAAGTACATAAGGTTAAACTAGCTTTCAAATCACGAAGCATTATTATCTAAATTATGTTTGTGCAAAAAGAATAACATTTTGTGTAATTCTAAATGTCACAAAAGCCTACATTGCAAAAATAAATAAGAGGTACCTAATTCTATTTTTATTTTTGTATTTACATTTTACAATAACACCGTGAATACAAAAATTATTGATTAATTGATTAAAAACATGAATTGATTTAAAAATTTACAAGAATAAACAAATCTCATTGAGGAAGGCTGCAATCTGTGCTAGTGGAAGTACGTATTGTACATAGGGCTAAATCCGCGTTAAATGCACGAAGTATGTGTATACGAATTTTTGTATAAAAAGAATAACATTTTGTGTAATTCTAAATGCCACAAAAAAGTAAATAGCTTGCAAAATAAATAACAGGTTCCTAGTTATTTTTTTTATTTTTGTATATATGGTAATACTGTGAATATTTGCCAGTAGAAATTTCTTTCTTTAGAGAATATCTGTAAGGATAAACAAATTTCATTGAGGAAATCTGCAATATGCGTCAGATTAGCCAGATTACTCCAGAAGGCTGCAATCTGGCTAAATCCACTTTAAATGCACAAAACATTGTGTATATAAATTATGTTTGTACAAAAAGAATAACATTTTGTGTAATTCTAAATGCCAGAAAAGCCTACCTTACAAAAATAAATGAGAATTCAAGATTATGAATGTATATATTATTGTTATTACATATAAATATACGTAGTAAGAAATCATATAATTTTTTATTTATGTTTTTTGGATCTCCTGAACGAATTATTTAAATTCCCATAAAAACCTATGGTAAATCGATGATCGGTTATTGAATAATTCGGATAACGAACATTGTCTTGGAACGGATTATGTTCATTAACCAATCACCCACTGTATTATAATGAACATAATTCACATTTTTATTACTTGATAGGAAATAGCAATGAAATTGTTATTTCCTATCAAGTAATATGAAATACTGTATTTCTATCAAGTAAATGAAATATGACAAATTGAAAATAGAGCTAACCCTCATTCATTATTAAGTGTATCTGAATTATGTTTGTATAAAAAGAATAACATTTTGTGTAATTCTAAATGCCACAAGAGCCTACCTCGCAAAATAAATAACAGGTTCCTAGTTATTTGTTTTTGTTTTTGTATTTATGGGTAATACTGTGAATATAAAAATTGTTGATTTATTTTTGTATTTATGGTAATACTGTGAATATAAAAATTGTTAATTGTACCTATGGTAAAATTGTGAATATAAAAATTGTTGATTTAATTGATTAAAAAAACGTTATTATAATGAACAATTGTTGATTAATTGATAAAAAACATTATTATAATGAACGTAATTCAAATTTTTATTACTTCTGATAGGAATAACAATTTCATTGTTATTTTCTTTTCTGTTGAGAAAATGAAATAAGACAAATTGAAAGGTTATTTTCTGTTTGTTGAGAAAATGAAATAAGACAAATTGAAAATAGAGCTAACTCTCATTCATTATTTCATGGTTGACTTTAAAGATCCTGCGTTATAGTGCTTGTAATTCTTAATATGTTTTAATCATTTATCAGCAATTTTTGTGTTCATGGTATAAAATGAATTTATTATTTCCTGTAAAGTAATAAAAATATGCATTATGTTCATTATAATAATACTTTTAATCAATTAATCAATAATTTTTGTATTAATGGTATTACCGTATAAAAATACAACAGCTCTTATTTATTTTTGCAAGGTAGGCTTTTGTGGCATTTAGAATTACACACAATGTTGCAACATAAAATACAAAGTAAAAAATTTTTAAAGTTGAAAAATACAACTAGGTACCTCTTATATATTTTTGCAAGAAAGGTTTTGTGGCATTTAGAATTACATAAAATGTTATTCTTTTCTGCACAGACGTATACATAAAATGTTATTTTTTTTGCACAGACATAATTTAGATACACAATGCTTCATCATTTAAAGTGGATTTAGCTCTATGTACTTCCATTGGCACAGATTACAGCCTTCCTTAACGAGATTTGTTTATCCTGGCTAATATTCTCTAAAGAAAGAAATATCTGCTGGCAAATATCAAACTCTGAGAGGGAATACATGAGAAATGAAGACTTAAAATGTTGTTCTTTTTGCACAAATATAATTTAGATACACAATGTTTCGTGCATTAAAAGGCCGGTTTAGCCCTGTGTACATTCCACTGGTGCAAGCACAGACGTAATTTAGATACACAATGCTTCGTGCATAGTGTTTCCGAGCGAGAATTCCTACCCGCTGTTCCCGGAATTTTTTTCGTTTTCCCGTTTCCGAACTTTTGCAAGGTAGGCTTTTGTGGCATTTAGAATTACACAAAATGTTATTCTTTTTTGCACATACGTAATTTAGATACACAATGCTTCGTGCATAGTGTTTCCGAGCGAGAATTCCTTCCCGCCCGTTCCCGGAATTTTTTTCGTTTTCCCGTTCCCGAATCCCGATAAACTTTTCTCAAGAAATCGAGAAAATCAGCTCCTATTCGTTAACTGATCATCGATTTACCATAGGTTTTTATGGGAATTTCATTAATTCATTCCGGAGATCCAAAAAACACTTTTTATGGGAATTTGATTAATTCGTTCTGGAGACCCAAAAAAAAAAATAAATAAAAATCCGATCTATTAATTCGTTCCGGAGACCCAAAAAAACATAAATAAAAAATTATGTAATTTCTTACTACGTTTATTTATATGTAATAACAATAATATATACATTCGTAATCTTGAATTTAGGTACCTCTTATTTATTTTTGCAAGGTAGGCTTTTGTGGCATTTAGAATTAGATAAAATGCTATTCTTTTTGTACAAACATAATTTAGATACAAATGATTTGTGCATTGAAAGCTGATTTAGCCCTGTGTACTTCCACTGGCTCAGACTGAAACCTTCCTCAATGAGATTTGTTTATCCTTGCAGATATTCATTTAGGAAAGAAATTTCTGCTTTCAAATATCAAACTCTGAGCAGGAACATATGAGAAATGAAGACTTTTGTTTCAATTGTTTGAAAATTTTGGGTTTTCACTAGGAAAAACTACAAATTCCAAATAAGAAATGTTCAGCATTTCAAGTTCGGCCTACAAAATACTATAACGTCCGACAAGCATTAGGACATTCTCATTTTGACCAGGTAACTCTAGTATTTCCTGAATTTGGGTTAGTCCTGTAACATATATATCTCAAGGAATAGTAATAGTTTGCAGATGCATAAAGTTTCTTGTAGATTATTACAATATTATATGAATAAAAATACCTAAGATGTTAAAAAAAATATGCAATGATTTTTGTTTTGCTAAAAAAAAATCTAATAAAATATCACACAAACCTTTTTATCTAGAGTTCGTTCTTTTACAAAATTTAATAACTCTTCTGAAACACTATTGAAATCTTTTTTTGCCGCACTTATAATTGCCATAACAACTTCATATCTTACTGTTTCTTCTGGATCATGTTGTCTATGTCTCAACTGTTCTATAAAGGAATAAATACATCTATTAAAATAAATATCACATAAAATTCTGATAAAATATACAATAATTCAAAAAATTGCATTGGAATTTGGAGATTTTTAATTTATTAAATAATTACACATGCAAGGAAACACAAACACTTTAAGCAGGAAAAATACACTATTTTATTATTAGATATAAATTTCTTTTTTTTTTGAGAGAACCAGCTGAGGAGGGCCATAGAAGGCTGAAAATGTTACCAGAGGTTATTATTAGTATATGTAGTATATATATATAATAATAAAATAGTGTATTTTTCCTGCTTAAAGTGCTTGTTATTTCTTGTATTCCTAGAAGTAGCAGAACTTGTAGTTTATGATTAATTATACATATTTAATAATTTTAATTATACATAATAATATAAACTGCTCAATTTAAACAATAAATATTATTGAATTTAAATAAAGAAAATCTCTGATTTATGAATAATTAAGACCAAAAATTTTTATGTAATTCAAATTTTATATAAGTAGAAGACAAAAATTTTTTAACAAAAATTTTGAATCAAAAACTGCTAGGAGTAGGTATTCTATTCTGTAGTGGAGCACATATACAATGCTATGGCACTATATTGTTTCCTGATCCAAAGGTGACAACACTGCATGGAACACTATCATATCAATAATCAATATATGAAAACATAAATCAGTAATATGAAGTTTTAAATATTGGAAACTAACATGTTCATACTTGTAACTTATACATTAGATATTTATGTTCTATATTAAAAAAAAAGAAATATGTTATAGAAATATAGTACCCTTTGATTTATTGAATTTCAAACAAATTTTATTTTAAAATTTCAAAAATTTTAAACATTATCATAGCAGAATACTCTAACAGCAAATGTAATGTAAAATTACACTGTTAAAAAATAATTTAAAATTACACAGTATTTCAAGATGGCAACAATTACCCTAAAAAAACCCTGATTTTATAACCACTATTTTTTATTTCAAATCTGTGACATAAGAAACTTATAATTGGTCCAATTGTGAAATATATTACAAAACACATTATATAAAGTTATTTTTGTACTTTTGTGAACCAAATAACAGCAGTATCTGAGTTATGAACAATTCAAACAAAACTTGAATACAAATAAAGTTCATAACTCAATGCCTGTATTTTACATAAAGTCAAATAATATATAAGCTTAGGAGATACTGTATAATTATTTATATAAATGCAATAGATGCCTGACTTGCATGGTTAATTCAACCAAAAACTTTTCACATAACTTGAAAACTGTATAAGTCTAACAATGCTTAAATTCAATATACACAAATGGGTATATTAGGAAATAGAATGACCAAATAAAATTTATGAGCCTACTTTAAGGATAGAGAAGATAATTTATGGTCATAAATGATATTTTTGCAAAAATAAATTGTTTAATGAATTTAATATTTGTATTTTATGCAAATTCCACAAAAATAAAAAGACAAGCATCTGCATAATCTCTGAAACTGAATAAACTGATGACCTCCTGTATTGTTAATTTAAAAGATGCATATAGCCTATCAACTAATTGGAAGCATCTAGTATAGCAAATTAATAGAATGTACTTTTAAATTATAAATATTTGCTAAATCTAAATATATATAACATAGATAGTGATTTAAAAATGATAGTGCAAGCCAAAAACAAGAAATTTCTTGACAAGAAATCAGTAATAAAAGTAACTTTTTATTTGAGCTTTCATTAATGAAAAAGATGTAAATCTTTATGACATCATTTCCAGAATAAAGAATATATGCTCATACAAACAAACAAAAAATGCAAATTAATTTTATTCTATTCATTTTATTTAACAATACATTTTAGTCTTGCACAAAAGACGATAATATATGATTCAAAATAAATTTAAATTTAATTAAAATTCAATTTTAACTATAAATAATTTTTTAATATCACTGACAATTTTATTAGTTATGTTTTTATTTGGTACCAATTACAAATTAACAAATCAATAGTTGTTAAAATTGAAGTATATGATAATGCCTTACTCAAATTTTGAATACTATGATACAATTCTTATTTTAGGAACATGTGATTGAAATTTGTGTGCTGTAGAATATTTTTTTTTTTCGGGATTAATTTTTTCAGATATCATCCTGATCAACACATGACTGCAAATACAAAATAATATCTTAGTTTGGAAATTTTTTCTCTTTCTATTGTTATTTAATATATTAAAATATAGATCCTAGTACTACCTAAAAATTCTTGAATATAACACAATTTTAATACTTTCAAATAATTTAGATTAATATTAGCTCCATCTCTGAATTAAGAAATAAATTAATAATTTCGCTAAGATATAATAATAATATTATTTCCGATTTTTTTACTACAAAAATAAGTTTATAGAATAATGATTTGAGAACTTTGGGGCTCCCTGTTGATGGGGGGGTCCTAGCAATTGCCCTTTTTGCCCACAGGATAATATTTCCGATTTTTTTACTACAAAAATAAGTTTATAGAATAATGATTTGAGAACTTTGGGGCCCCCTGTTGATGGGGGAGTCCTAGCAATTGCCCATTTTGCCCACAGGATAACGCACCACTGCTTGTGTCTTCTTACTTTAGGTAAGCAAAGTATTTATATTTGTCTATACTCTGTTTGGAAAATTGACACTTGCTGATCTCACATCTAAGGCAATATACATCGACAAAGGACGAAATTTACAAATCCAAACTGTTTTTAGATATGCAAGCAGTTGTGCACGTGTTGTTAAAAGACAACACTCTATGGAGAATAGTGGGGTATATACTTTGCACAGTCGCAGTAGGTAGCTACTGCGCAAATTTTGTTGCGTCACGTGTTGTTAAAAGACAACACTCTATGGAGAATAGTGGGGTATATACTTTGCACAGTCGCAGTAGGTAGCTACTGCGCAAAATATTGTTGCGTACATTCAGCTTCACTGTTTTTGTGGAGTTGGATCTCCTCTAGTCTTCTTAATATTAATTCAATGATAGGGATTTTGCCGCCCCTAGCAAAGTGCTGCCCGGGGAAGGTGCCCCCTTTGCTTCCCCTATGCTATGCCACTGATCAATGGATTCCAAATGTTAAATAAATAGAAAATAAAGGACACATTTAGAAAGTAGGAAATTTTAATTCTTTCCAGAACTGCTTAATTATGCTGTTTAACCATGTATTTTTGAAAGTAAAATAATTTTTATTTTTCAGAATTATGCATCAAAAAACATTCAATATTAAAATTATTTTACTAAACATATTATAGAAACCTATTTAATAAACTTTATTCTGAATATCTTTGGTATATTTTCTAAGTTCCTTAGCATTCTAATAAGCTTTGAATATCACTTTGCTTATATAAATAAGATATAATTAAAAAAATACTTAAATAATTATTTATTGCATTTCAATATTTATAAAAAATATAATTTTATCAAAAATTAACACTTTAAAAGACTAAATAAAATGCTGTAATTATATTTGTTTGCATATATACTAGAGAGCAAAAGTTAAATTTGTTTTTCCTAATTTTTTTTAAGCATTTAAATATGAAATCTGAAAAATATCACTAAGAGATATTTAAAGTATGTTGAATATAAAAATAATGTTTAAAATTTCCTATGCTATTGACAATGTGCAAATCTTGAGTTGTTATAAAAAGTTATGCTGCCAGAAAGTTGGCTATTTTCCATTTTTGGAACAATTATCTATCTGGACTAACTAAATCTTAAAAAATATCTAATAGACATTAATTGATTCTTTGTAGTGTCATGCTGTTATTTGATAGAAATGGAATTCAGTTAAATATATATGGCCAGAAAGTTGAATTTGTCAATATTGATAATATCAAAGCTGTAATAGCTATATTTTTCAATAAAAATTATGATGCACTCAATTTTACTTATACTTTATTAAATCACATATTTACAAAAAATGGGAAATTATGTTGTCCACCAAGCAAAGAATGTCAAATCAATGTTGGCATGTATACAGTATGAAATATAAAATATAATCATGACAGCCTTTCTTCTTCAACAAACAAAATTAAAATTACAAGTTTTAATTCTTACTCATTCTATTTAGACATAATATAATAATTGCTTAGATAAAGTGATAAATTAATTGGAATTTCTCTTGACTATTTCCATTTTCAATCTTAATATTCTTAACTATCATATTCAAGCATTATTGTTATTAATTCAAGACTTACAACAATAAGTAAAATGTCCATATCTGTTACATTTAATGCATAAAGCATTTTGTAAATATTCTGAACATTGTTGATATGCATGAGCAAAAGCCCATTTTTTACACATCTTTTGATTTAGCAAAATCTTTAGAACTGTTAGTAAATATAAGAGCTTTAAAGATATGTCTCTATTTTGTTTATCATAATTACTTTTTTCTTCTTCCAAGCTTTATTGTATTTACCAGATTCTTCTTTGGTTTGTATAGAAGTAATGATAAAAAAAACTATAGAAAATTTAATGTTCATTCCTCCATGTACTAGTAAGTGAAATAATGTTAATGATATAGATAATAATAATGTTATCCAAAATAATAATACTTTAGAAAGAAATACTTTATAATAATACTTTGTTGTTAACAAAATTGAAAATTTGGAAAATGATGACAATAAGGCACTACCTAGTGATCCTGGATGTAACCAGTAAATTAAATTGTCTGATTAAGTTACTGCTTTATTTAAGTGATAATGATATTGTGTTTAAATAAATAAATAAAAATTAAAACTCGTAATTTTAATTTTGTTTGTTGAAGAAGGAAGAATATCATAATTATATTTTATATTTTATGCTGTATAAGTAACATATCATATTTGTTATAGTGAACTACATGAATACCTCAATTATCGCAGTTAATGTTGCCACGAAAAATACCGCAATAATCGAATCTGCGATAATCGGGATAAATAATGCATGTAAAATGGGTGATCATTGCCAAGGATTTTCCAAATATATTAATTAAATTTTATGTATAAGGTAAAAAAGAAATGTGTTGAGTGTGCTAATCTTCTAAGTTGATCACTCTACACTTCTTCTTGATAGCTGTAGCCTTGATATCATCCTTGTTTCCTTTAGCATTCACTGTAGGGATAAATAAGAAGATAAATAAATATCCACATGTACTTCAAGTAGAGGTGGATAGTTACTGGTGAATGGTGAGCAAGCACTATTGGATAAAAACGAAGCTCTACTTGGAGAGTGGCGACTCAAACTAAATGTAATTCTGGTTGCATATGTAGTGGGCTACATCTCGTGGCCGCAATAATTCGAATTTTGGTATCAAATTATAAACCGTGATAAATTGAGAATTGCAATAATCAAAACCGCGATAATCGAGGTATTCCTGTATATAATTTCTCATTCTTGTGGTTTAATAAAGTAAAATAAAATTGAATATATCCTTAATTTTTATTGATAAATACAAATATTACATGGTGTAGTCATAAGTAATTTTTTATATTATGCTTATTATTCATAAGTTAAGTGAAAAAGATAATGAATTCACATAATCTGTTTCTATCAAAATAGCTAAATAGTATTATCACAGCAAATTTCATCTTATGAGATGTAGAGTATGCCATTTATGTCAGCAGCTGGCACTGACCAAAAAGATAAGATAGTTAATTGCTAATATAACATTACATATTCCTGATAAGGATGCTTTCAATTTTACAGTTTATTAAACTCATATCTATAAGAGTGAGAAATTATATTGCCACTATAACAACAATAACAAATCAGTGTTGCCACTTATACAATATAAAATATAATCATAACAAAGGCTATGGAAACTGTTTCAAGATACAAAGACATTGCTAAAAGGCCTGTTGAAGGATAATCTCATGCCCTAAGATTTCAAGATGACTGTCATCTGCAAATAACCATTAAATGACACTAGAATTATGTCTTCTTTGTTTTTAAACCTGCTGAAGTCACTGGAAGGAGAATTTCAAGATGAACTGTAACTAGAAGCCTTAATGAATTAAGTCTTTATGCCAAGAGACCACAATCTTTATCTCTTTGTACCCAATTCAGAAAGGGATGTATTTAATTTTAATATTGAATGTTTTAGATTCATAATTCTGAAAATAAAAATTATTTTACTTTCAAAAATATATGATTAAATGGTATGATTAAGCAGTTCTGGAAAGAACTACAATTGCCTATTTTCTAATGTGTCCTTTATTTTCTATTTATTTAGCATTTGGAATCTATTGATGTTTTATGTCCAATTTTAATGTTGATTTAACTAATATAGCTATCATAATGATATCCCGTGATAAATTGAGAATCGCAATAATCAAAACCGCGATAATCGAGGTATTCCTGTATATAATTTCTCATTCTTGTGGTTTAATAAAGTAAAATAAAATTGAATATATCCTTAATTTTTATTGATAAATACAAATATTACATGGTGTAGTCATAAGTAATTTTTTATATTATGCTTATTATTCATAAGTTAAGTGAAAAAGATAATGAATTCACATAATCTGTTTCTATCAAAATAGCTAAATAGTATTATCACAGCAAATTTCATCTTATGAGATGTAGAATATGCCATTTATGTCAGCAGCTGGCACTGACCAAAAAGATAAGATAGTTAATTGCTAATATAACATTACATATTCCTGATAAGGATGCTTTCAATTTTACAGTTTATTAAACTCATATCTATAAGAGTGAGAAATTATATTGCCACTATAACAACAATAACAAATCAGTGTTGCCACTTATACAATATAAAATATAATCATAACAAAGGCTATGGAAACTGTTTCAAGATACAAAGACATTGCTAAAAGGCCTGTTGAAGGATAATCTCATGCCCTAAGATTTCAACATGACTGTCATCTGCAAATAACCATTAAATGACACTAGAATTATATCTTCTTTGTTTTTAAACCTGCTGAAGTCACTGGAAGGAGAATTTCAAGATGAACTGTAACTAGAAGCCTTAATGAATTAAGTCTTTATGCCAAGAGACCACAATCTTTATCTCTTTGTACCCAATTCAGAAAGGGATGTATTTAATTTTAATATTGAATGTTTTAGATTCATAATTCTGAAAATAAAAATTATTTTACTTTCAAAAATATATGATTAAATGGTATAATTAAGCATGATTAAGCAGTTCTGGAAAGAACTACAATTGCCTATTTTCTAATGTGTCCTTTATTTTCTATTTATTTAGCATTTGGAATCTATTGATGTTTTGTGTCCAATTTTAATGTTGATTTAACTAATATAGCTATCATAATGATATCATTATTGCAATGAGTGATATCATATGTTAAAGGTGTTTGTGACATCCTCCATTGTTACATCATGATATAATATTGCATTTTATATAATAGATTATTGATAGATGGCAGTAAGTGTTAAGCAATGCAAATAAACTATCTGTTACTCCTGTACTGATAATATTTGGTGCATCTATTGTCAATAATATTATATAAAATTTTGATAAAAATCAAATATAATCCTATTAGATTAAACAGTTTTATAGGATAAATAATGTGACATTGAAATAATCTTTGATGACAAAACATCACTACTAAATTTCATAAAAATCTACTAATTAGTCAATTAATCAAATGTTTTTTATGTATTTCATAACATACCAATGTCTCATTCCCATATATAATAATAGTATCAGCATAACAATAGGACAGGCTGTAACTAGATATTTTTGTGCCCAGATCAAATGCATTTTTTATGCTCCAGAAATGAGATAAATGCATTTTTAATCCCCCAATAACATTTTTGTCAAATTGAAAGCTTTATTTTGCACCCTTGTTTTCTTTGAGCTTTGGACAAATGCCCACTTGCTCTATCCTTGTTACAATGCTATACCAGCATACTGCAATACATAATCATCCTAACATTTTTTTAGCAGATTCACAAACACAGTAAATTTATTATTTATCAAATTCTCAATCCTTGCATATTTCTTATGTAAAGTTGAAATTACATATAATTATTCTTTAAGTGGCATGCAATTCTATTTTTTTTTTATGTTCTTTTATATACTTAAAATCCATAATTAGATCTATAAAAATCCATAATCAGAATCAATTGGGTACCATGACTGATGGAATGAGAGATTATATAATCTACCTTGACTTCACTGGCATAATTTATCAGGTATCAAATCATCATGACTGAATTAAACATTATTTTTTCTTCATCAAGAGTTTTGTTTTTATCTCAGCTGCAGTAAAAATAAAGTAGATAAAAATTATGAAAATCAAACCAATTCCTTCTTTACAATTGCAATGATTTATTAATATTGTTTTATGTTATCACTCATGATTGTAACTTCTTACAAAAGTGCAGATTCTTTACTTAAATGAGCCATAAAGCTTCTGATGTTTTCTATACATCATGATATTTATAGAAAATTTTTTACATTTTTATAAGTTCTATCTATATGTTTATAGTGCAGTATTTTTAATAATTTTTTGTAAATATTTTACAAATGATTAATTCTTAGGGCATTATTAATTTTTTATAAAAATGGAAATAGGCTAATTTTTTTTCCTGCTTCTTGTTTCACCTAACTGTGTTTCAGAGTTTTTGTAATAGCACTAGTAAATTAATAGTTTTTTCTCTATTATTTAAAAACTTATTGTAATTGATGGATGAGAAAAATGGGGTAGCATCAATTGTACTTGGATGTATCATGGTCAAACACATAGCCTGCCAGAAAATAGTTATCTACAGGATAGAGCTGACCTATTGGGATAACAGCTGTTTCCTAATTGATTGTTTTAGTTACGAAAAATTATGTAACTATAATATAAAAGTTATGTAGTAGGCCTATATCTAATATTTCCCAAACCTAAATGTGTTCCTAATCCAGCACTAATTATCTCCTAAGGAATGAAATGCATTAATAGATTGCACTGTCAGTGTTGAAGATTGCTAATCCAACACAGAGATGGTGGTCTTTGTTATTTCTGATCAAGTTTGTGTGATAATTGTAATATAGATCAATTATCACACAAAATATTCAGTGATTGAAATATTCATTCTTACAGAGTCCATATTTATACTTTTAGTATTCTGTATGTGCTGACTAGATTTCTATTGAATTAACAGCAACAAAATTTTCTTTGCATGTTTTAGTTTTATTTTTCTCTTTTGATTAAAATGTAATTATATATGAATTAATTATCAAATGTTTTAAATGCTGTAAATAAAATTTTTTCCAATGTATTTTCATTTATTGTTGTTGTTATTTTATGTTTGGGATTATAAAATTTTCTATATGTTGAATATGTAAAAAAGTTATTGTATTGGTTGAGCCAAATATCAGTTAACCCAATACTAAATTACTAAATACTATATTATGGTCTAGGCTGACAAGACTTGATCCTAGGGTGTCAGACATAATCATGACATATTTGTCAAAATTTAATTACAGATAGTTCTCAATTATAGTGCGGTTCAGTTTTAAGCCTGTCATCATAATTTTAAACAGTTGAAATAAATAATGCCCAAAATTTATAGGTTTCTCACTTCTAATGTTTACTAGGACCAATGCCCATCAGAGGAGGTAAGAGGGGCTTTTTCCCCAAGCTTCACAATTTTAGAAGCCTCAATACATTAGAAAAAAATACATTTGTATATTTTTATACTGTTTGAGCTTCAGTGTTTGTCAACATTTGAAGTTCTGTATCAATGTTCGTGCTTTTCTTATACACTTACCACTGTATATTTGTCAATGTTGTTATTTTAAATGTAAATATGAGCATTTTATTTAGACATTGTGTGACATCCTGTATTGTGTTAATGTGAGTGATAAAGTTAAACGTGATTGTTAAACTATAAAGTTGATACAAAGATTTCTACTTATTATACTTGATTATAAACATTTAAAAATTCAACAATTTTTAAATGTTTATAATCAAGATCATTTTTTAGACCAAATACCATTGTTTTTATTTTCTTGTCCACAGTTTTATTTTAAATTTTGAAAGACCTCAAAAATATTAGTCACTCTGGGCCTCATATTTTCTCTGAAAGACACTGACTCAGACACTATACATTATCTTAATAAACATAGAGAACACAAAACTACAAGAATCAGATATAAAAAAGGATGTTTTTCATGTATCTTATCATTGAGTCAGGGACTGAAATCCATTGAATTGCATTGACCAATCACAGAAATAATGAATTTCATCATTATTTCTACTGATTGTCATTATTAAACATAATTTGTTATTTCTGAATAAAACTTACAAATTATATTTGTAATTTAAGGAGTGCATATACTGTTGTTTGGTAACTCTGAGTTCATTGTAAGAATAGAATTTGAATTACAAATTTTTTGAGTTAAAAACAAAACTTACAAATACATTATGATTGTAAATTGTGGAACAACTATAAATCAATTTAGTAATTTCATTTCTCTATATTCTAAATCACTGCTTTTCAAAGCAGTGATCAACAAACTGGTGGCATTATCAATTACTAATCCACAGCAAATTGCTAAGAAAGAAATATATTTTCATAACAGTAGTAATATATTAATATGCCATAACATCACAGATATTTATATATAATAATAATAATTGTATTTCAATCAAAGACTCTATAACAGCACTTCTCAAACTTTTCCACTTGGCAACCCCTTTTACCCCAAGAAAATATTTTCGCAATCCTGGATATTATAGAGGTATATAAAACTAAGAATACGAATTAAAACATTTGCTAAAATTTTTGCGACCCCCAAAGTTTGTTACGTGATCCCATATGGGGTTGAGACCCACACTTTGAGAAGCACTGCTCTATAACATGGATGGCTAAACTTTATGTCCTTATGAGCCACATAGGAGAATCTCAAATACTTGAGACTAGAGCCGGATTTGCATTTTTGGGGCCCTAGGACGAGCAAGGCTTTGGGGCTTCTAAAAATAATAATCACTCTGAAATAATTTATAACAAAACAAAAATTCAAATCAGCTACATCTAATTTTAAAAGCTCTTTATAACTTATAAGGAGCCTTTAAAATTTTACTTTCTATCTAGCACTTTAATAAAAACTCATATTTTTCTTATTAAAAGTTTAAAACAGATTGATAGTTTTGGTGCCCTTAGAATTGTGGGGCCCTAGGATGTAGTCTAGTCAGTCTATAGGTAAATCCGGCACTGCTTGAGAGCCACAATTAATTTCTTTCCATATCAATGAGAACCAATCAGTTTTTTCTGGTATTCTTATCAATGGTTATAAAAATGGTTATAAAATGGTTGTTTATTATATATTTCACATACATTTATTTCTTATAGATGCACACTAATTTTACAATAAATGAACAAATTACAAATATATTATTTTTTTAAATTAAGTAGGTATTTGATCCATATCAACTATTGACTTTCATGATATGGAGCCACATGGAAGATACCAAAGAGCCACAGTGGCTATATAAAAATATATAAATCAAGTAACATTATGCAATAAGGAAAATATCACATGCATAGATATGCTTTGTTTCTTAAGATTTTTTTGCCAGTCTTAAGATAAATTGGCAATCCTATGCTGCAATGGACTGGTAATTTGTTCTCAAACTTTCAACTTGAAATGGACTTAGCAATAATGTTCTCAAACTTTCTGATATAAAAAAGAAACATTATACCATTTCTGTAGAACATTTTGAGGAGAACTATAGACCCTTTAGCACTCCTGGACCTTTTTCTGTTTAAAATTGTTATTTTCTGGAACTATATCTAAATATTCAATTTGTGAATCTAGTGCTGATTATTATATATATATTTAAAATATTTATATTTCTGTTTAGCTTTTGATAATGTTTTATTTGGATTCAAGGGTAGATTCTATATTCATTTTATTATACAATAGCTCTGTTGACAGGAATATCAATTTGATTTACTTCTGTATAATACATTACATATAGATAAGACAGTGTTTATGATAAATTAATTCCCTCTTCAGACCTATTATATTTAATTATTTATATATACATATAATAATTCTGTATTGTCAAATTCTATTAATATTATATTGAATTCATATTGTAATTGATTCATTATTATTAAATTAAAATATGATTATTTATATAGTTTCAGCAGAATACCTCTGTGTCATTTCTACTTGAAGAATATGGTAAATAATGTTAAAAGTGGTAAATATCATTATTTCATTTTATAGTTTATAAATTAATAAATCTTAATTCATAGTTTTGCCAACTTTTACTGTTGAACTTGAAACACCAAATGTCATCTTACCTCAACATAATAGTATAACTATTGTTGTTAAAGCAGAGTAAGTTATTAATCTATTATAATAGCTATTTATAATATTATTATAATGCTTTTTTTATTGATAGTTTATATGTGCAAATGTTGAAATGGACTTAGCAATAATGTTCTCAAACTTTCTGATATAAAAAAGAAACATTATACAACATAAAAAAGAACATTTTGAGGAGAACTATAGACCCTTTAGCACTCCTGGACCTTTTTCTGTTTAAAATTGTTATTTTCTGGAACTATATCTAAATATTCAATTTGTGAATCTAGTGCTGATTATTATATATATATTTAAAATATTTATATTTCTGTTTAGCTTTTGATAATGTTTTATTTGGATTCAAGGGTAGATTCTATATTCATTTTATTATACAATAGCTCTGTTGACAGGAATATCAATTTGATTTACTTCTGTATAATACATTACATATAGATAAGACAGTGTTTCTGATAAATTAATTCCCTCTTCAGACCTATTATATTTAATTATTTATATATACATATAATAATTCTGTATTGTCAAATTCTATTAATATTATATTGAATTCATATTGTAATTGATTCATTATTATTAAATTAAAATATGATTATTTATATAGTTTCAGCAGAATACCTCTGTGTCATTTCTACTTGAAGAATATGGTAAATAATGTTAAAAGTGGTAAATATCATTATTTCATTTTATAGTTTATAAATTAATAAATCTTAATTCATAGTTTTGCCAACTTTTACTGTTGAACTTGAAACACCAAATGTCATCTTACCTCAACATAATAGTATAACTATTGTTGTTAAAGCAGAGTAAGTTATTAATCTATTATAATAGCTATTTATAATATTATTATAATGCTTTTTTTATTGATAGTTTATATGTGCAAATGATGTTTATTTATAATATGAAAATATTTGTGTAAATATGAATAAATATAAAT
>AYEL01065252.1:0-88891 GCA_000484575.1 Olivierus martensii | reverse complement strand
GGCCGCCGTATCGGCTGAGACGCTTGGAGTGGATTTCGGCGGCCTGCTGGAGGCGGCGGATGGCGCGGAAAATAGCGAGCGAATAGGTATCGGCAGCGGTCTTATTACTTTCAACCATAATAAATTCTTCGTTAAGGGTCCTGATAGGCCCGGAAAATTCGTATAGAACTCCTTCCAACTGTAACGGTCCTCTGTTAGGTAAGTCATGTACCCGGAAGGAGTACGTAACCCACTTCCCCAACGGAGAACCGGTAAGGAATATGTGCGGCATATCAGGAGAGTTTCGTTTCGACAACCAGGCAGCCGACCTCGCAGCGGTCGAACGCATCACCCACCACCTGGCCCCTCGAGGCCCCGACGCCTGGGGTTTCCATGCCCAGGGCCCGATCGCCCTCGGACATCGACGGCTGAAGATCATGGACCTGGCGGAAGCCTCCGGCCAACCGATGATCGATCCCGATCTCGGCCTGGCCATGGTGTTCAATGGCGCCATCTACAACTACCCCGAACTGCGTGGCGAACTGGAAAGCCTTGGCTATCGGTTCTTCTCCGGCGGCGACACCGAAGTTCTCTTGAAGGGGTACCATGCCTGGGGCGCCGATTTATTGCCCCGGCTCAATGGGATGTTCGCCTTCACCGTCTGGGAGCGCGATCGCCAGCGGCTGTTCCTGGCCCGTGACCGCCTCGGCATCAAGCCGCTCTACTACAGCCTCGACCGCTCGCGCCTGCGCTTCGCCTCGAGCCTGCCGGCCCTGCTCAAGGGCGGCGACATCGCCAGCGACCTCGATCCGCAGGCGCTGAATTTCTACCTCAACTTCCACGCCGTGGTTCCCGCCCCGCACACCTTGCTGGAGGGCGTGAAGAAGCTACCGCCGGCGACCTGGATGAGCGTCGACCTCGACGGCAGCTGCGAGCAGCGCACCTGGTGGACGCTGGACTACGGCCCGCGCCCGGACGAGCGCGAGCTGACGCTCGACGACTGGCAGGAGCGCGTCCTCGACGGCCTCCGCGAAGCGGTGGCGATCCGCCAGCGCGCCGCCCGCGAGGTCGGCGTGCTGCTCTCCGGCGGGGTCGATTCGAGCCTGCTGGTGGGCCTGCTGCACGAGGCCGGGGTGGACAACCTGCTGACCTTCTCCATCGGCTTCGAGGATGCCGGCGGCGAGCGCGGCGACGAGTTCCAGTATTCCGACCTGATCGCCGAGCGCTACCACACCCGCCACCATCGCCTGCGCATCGGCGAGCACGAAGTGATCGAGCAGTTGCCGGCGGCCTTCCGCGCCATGAGCGAGCCGATGGTCAGCCACGACTGCATCGCCTTCTACCTGCTCGCGCGGGAAGTCTCGAAGCACTGCAAGGTGGTGCAGAGCGGCCAGGGCGCCGACGAGCTGTTCGCCGGCTACCACTGGTATCCGAAGGTGGATGGCGCCGACGACGCCTTCGCCGCGTACCGCGCGGCGTTCTTCGACCGCGACCACGAGGAATACCTGGCCACCGTCGGCGAGCGCTTCCGCGTCGAGGACGTCGCCGGGCGCTTCGTCCGCGACCACTTCGCCAGCCCCGGCGCCGAGGCCGCGGTGGACAAGGCGCTGCGCCTGGACAGCACGATCATGCTGGTCGACGACCCGGTCAAGCGGGTCGACAACATGACCATGGCCTGGGGCCTGGAAGCCCGCGTGCCGTTCCTCGACTACCGCCTGGCCGAGCTGTCGGCGCGCATTCCCGCCCGCTTCAAGCTCGGCGACGGCGGCAAGCAGGTGCTCAAGGGCGCCGCGCGCAAGGTGATTCCCAGCGAAGTCATCGACCGGCCCAAGGGCTACTTCCCGGTGCCCGGCCTCAAGCACCT
Organism: Olivierus martensii; assembly: GCA_000484575.1. Lineage (NCBI taxonomy): Eukaryota > Metazoa > Arthropoda > Arachnida > Scorpiones > Buthidae > Olivierus > Olivierus martensii. The sequence continues at coordinate 87,048 of AYEL01065252.1, read as the reverse complement.
GCAGGGCCGCACCCGCGAATGGGTACGCGAGCTGCTGCTCGACCCGAGCCAGGACCGCGGCCTGTTCCAGCCGGCGATATTCGATCGCCTGCTGAGCGATCCGGACGGCGACCTCACACCGCTGCGCGGCTCCAAGCTGTGGCAGCTGGCCGCCCTCAACCTCTGGCTCAGCGAACAGGGACTTTGAAAATGGGCCCCCAACGCAGGGGCCCGAACCAGGAGCGATCATGAAAGGCCACTTGCATCTGCCTCACCCGCACAACCAGCGCCTGCAACGTATCCAGGCGCCCACCTACGAACGCCTGCAGGCGCGTCTCGCCGAAGATCACAGCGAGCCCACCGAGAAACCGCTGAGCATCCACTGCGGCTGGGGCCGCCTGCTGATCGGGCAGACCTACCCGGCCGCCGAGGAACTGGCCCGCGACCTGTTGCAGGAAGCCCCCGGCGAACGCGACATCGCGCTCTACGTGGCGGCGCCGCAGCAGGTCCTGGCCCACGCCCCGCAGCAGCTCTTCCTCGATCCCTCGGATACCCTGCGCCTGTGGTTCACCGACTACCGCCCGGCGCGCCGTCCGCCACGCGGTTTCCGCATCCGCCGGGTACATACCGAGGAGGACTGGGCGGCGATCAACCGCCTGTACCTGGCGCGCGGCATGCTTCCGGTGCAGACCGAGCGCCTCAGCCCGCGCCACCAGGGCGGGCCGATCTACTGGCTGGCCGAGGACGCCGACACTGGCGTCGCGGTAGGCACGGTAATGGGCCTCAACCACGCCAAGGCGTTCCAGGACCCGGAGGGCGGCTCCAGCCTCTGGTGCCTGGCGGTGGACCCGCAATGCAGCCGGCCGGGCGTCGGCGAGGCGCTGGTGCGGCACCTGGTCGAGCACTTCATGAGCCGCGAACTGGCCTACCTCGACCTCTCGGTGCTGCACAACAACCAGCAGGCCAAGGCGCTCTACCGCAAGCTTGGCTTCCGCGAACTGGCGACCTTCACCATCAAGCGCAAGAACGGCATCAACCAGTCGCTGTTCCTCGGCCCCGGCCCGGAGGAAGACCTCAACCCCTACGCCATATTATAATTGATATTATAATTGTAATTAATTATTATTATTATAATTAATTTAATGCATGTATTCTATATTCTTTTATTTTTGTTCATTGTTGCTGTTATAAGCAATAATGGATCTGTATTTAGAAATTCTGCTAAATTTAGTAAATTTTCTTCTAATTAAGTTGTCTTTAAAACTGAATTAATTTAAATCAAAAATTAGGAAAATTAAAAAAGATTAATTTAATTAATCTAATTTTTATTAAATATATTTTATAATAACCCACTAATTCCGATTAAAAAAGATTAATTTAATTAATCTAATTTTCATTAAATATATTTTATAATAACCCACTAAAACAATTGCTATAGATTTAAATTAGTAATAAATAAACAAAGGATGATGAAAGATGTTTATCAGTTATTTTCAAGTGTAATGTGGAGACCCAGAATTCGGGTCGGCTGTAAAGTGTCACTCCCCACCTCATCGAAAATTATGAAAGGAATTTAAATGGAGTGACACCTTCAAAGTAAAACAAGCAATAAAGATATTGTTCTAACCAACCCAGAGAACCTTGTCTCCACAACATAAAGAATAATAAACTATAAAAAAATAACAATCAAACTGAAACTAATACAACTTGCAGCTGTCACAATGAAGTCATAAATAAAATTTAATGTAACCTGGAGTGAAAGACAACGCAAAGAGACATTGTCCTCCTCTGGGAAAAGAATTAATGTGTTATTGAATCGGGTTAGGTATCTACCTGAGACTGTGACAAAAAAAGATCAGTCAGTGCAAAATTTTTGAGAGAGTAAGACATGAAAAAAAGGTTGATAACAGAACTTCAAGACAGAAGAACGCAAACTAAGAATTGGTACAAGACTTCAAAGAGGGTTTTAGACTCTGGTGCATCGAATCAGTTATAATTCCTGGAGGAAAGTGAAATGCAGAGATTGCTGCGAGATTCTTCAATAATTTATGCAGAGAATTATTGGAACTCATGCCAACTATAAACTGAATTGACTGTGTTTAAATCAGCAAAAAAAATTAAAAGAGTTTACACCTCAGTTAGAGATAATAAAGGAAATTCTTTGATGCAAATCTTATAACGTAAATAGCAGAGAGCACTATTCCAAGACTACGAAAAACCTTAAATCAAAGAAAATTTGTTTTATTGTTAAAAAGGTATTATCCTTCTGATGTCACTGTCGCGTCAAATCTTAAGATCACTCTCTTAATAAAGGAAGCTGCTTGTTTTTCAAATGCTGTCTCTGTAACTTTGCCTCAAGCTCTCATTATCCATCATTACTCACTCCACAGACCGCAGGTAGGCCATAAGCTTGTTTATATTGTCGGTTGGTCCACAATGATAAGACAATTATCTTAAGCAGGACAAACAGCATTTTACTTCAAAAAATTACTTTTATGGAAATGTCATTAATTTTTTGGGAATTTTAACTTAGATTTATGAAATCATTTTCTAATGAATATTGATAATTAGAAGAATGATTAAAAAATGAAATATAGATTTTAAAAAATAATTTACCTGTGATATCTTGACTTAATTCTGGATGGTTCAACAGAAAATGCATAGAATATTGCACACAACGCATTCTCACTTGCATACTAATATCATTATATCTAAAAAATATTCTTTATGTAAGATTTTAATACAATTAAAATATAAATATAAATTAAAACATGAAAATTATATTGTTTCTTCATATTTAGTATGTAGATAAATAACAACTATGCAATTAAATCTTTGAAAATCACCGGGAACAATTATTCTCAACAAATTTCATCTTTTAGATTTTAAGAACTAATTTTCCCAGTAATTTAATAATTTATATAACCTTTTATTTATTTTTTGTTCTTCCATGAGTATATATATTCATTACATATACAAAATATAATTCTTCATATATCAAATTTTATTGCTCTAATTATTACTATTTTCAAAATTATAAGCAATTGTTTTGTAGAATGCAAAGTAAACAAATATTAATAAATAAATAGATTACAATTCTTAAAACTTTAAAATATATATTTAAATTATTTGATCTGCATTAACAAATAAAATATAATCAAATTCAATGTTGAAATTATGGTAAGCCAATCCTATTTTAAATAACTGTTTCATCATAAAATTTAAGATAATGACTTTAAAACTATCTAACATTTATTTTTTTTATTGTAAAAACAAAATTATAATATAAAACTTTTTCATTATTTTTGTTTAAAATTGTTTATTATTTTTATTTACTAGTACTTTCTTAAAATAGCTTTTGACAATTCTTGCTTTTTAGTAATACTTTCTGGTCTGTAGTATAAAGATGATAATGCACTTTAAAGACGTACTTGTCTGGCCATTGTTTATGGGGGCAAATGGATATAATCTGTGCAATCTTTATTATCCACCATTATTCTTTTATCTGAGGTTTGCAGGGAATACTGCCAGAAAATATGGAAATTATTCTGGATTTCAATAGAAATCATCTGCTTTCTCCCCTGGTTTAGGCTAGTGAAGTAGATGACTCTCCAGCATCAGTTCTTATAAGTCTGGGGAGTCATCTGCATAGGAGCATTGGGTACAAAAGTCAACTAAGACTACTTCTGATAGATATAATAGCATGTAAATAGAATAAAATTCACCTACCTATTATAGATTCTATATTGAGGTTAGATATCATTTAGAGATTTTAGAATAGGACTAGATTTAATAAACTATATTTGATTAGTCTTTTTCTAGTGTTTAGTTGCTAATGTACTTAATAATCTTCATACTGGTACATTGGACTTTCTTAAAAATAATTATACTCCTTATTAATATACTGTAGGTTAATTACACAATTTAATAAAGGGAACTGTAGCTGTTGGTTAGATACAGTTCAGTAAATGTAACTAATAATAAGAAAGTAAGTTCCTCAACCAGATTAACTGATCCTAGCCAATACTTTCATTTAAGTTTATCAAAATTATCACTTATATTTAATTAACTAATATTCTATCATTTTTGTAGTGAATACTGGCATTGGCTTCACAACAACATAGAATTAGAGTGATTGGAACAGGTATTGGTTTATTCAGAAACACTAACTGCTTTATAAAAGATCAGCAGGATGAGAAAAACTTTTCAAGGATGAATTAGATGTAAGCTTACTCATTTTACTTATATTTTCTTCACTTTCTCATTAACTATATTCTCTCAGGTCTATCTCATCTCTTTTTTCCATTGGTTAAATTTCTGAGTAAAACCTTGTTCTCATTCTATAAATATTTATTATTATATTTGTATTATAATTTGATTGTTGCCCTGTGTTATTTATTTTTGTGCAAATTCTATTTTTATTGTTAGAAATAGAGAGAGAAGGCACCACTCAATGGTTTGGCTTGGGAAGAATGAAGATAGATGATGATAGGAAAATAAAGGAATGATTTAAAGATTCCTGTCAGGAGATAATGTGACTGGTCATTAGCAGAAAAAAAAAGAGAAGCAACCAACAGTTTTATTAAAAAAAAATAAAAAATAACGTATTTACAATATATATAAATACAGTCAATTCTTGCTATTCGCAGTAGTTATGTTCTATAAATTCTTCACGAATATGGAATTAGCATAGTGAACCATTGTGCCTATGGAAAATATAGAGTTAGGTTCCTGCAAATTTTTCTTCCCAACATTTTCATACTTGATTTGTTTTTTTTTTCTGTTTAAAGACACCTCCTTTAATATGTATTACATTACTTACAAATAATTACAGTATATGTAGTGTTACAGACTATATATACAGTATTATAATTACAGTAATCTTTATTTAATTTTTAAAAACATTAACAAGTATTATAATTACAGTAATCTTAGTTAATATTTTTAAAAATTAAATATAGTATTATAATTACAGTAAAATCTTTATTTAATTTTTTAAAACATTAACTATGTAGTAATTAAAATCTTATTTTTGATTGATAGTTTTTGATGTTTCAAGATGTTTGATGTGACAACTGACACATTGTCTTTCTGAACTGCACTGAAGTGCTGCACTGATGTGGACAAGGCTGCGTCAGCCTTGTCCACATCACTTTTTGCCTCAATCTTCTAAAATTTCGATGTAAGGAGTAAATGCACAGGAAGTTAGGCACTTAAATTTTGAGGCTGCATTCAAGCATAGAGTCACATTCTTCTATAGGACCTGCAGATGATATGAACAGGCTTTTGGCTACCTGCAGTCTGTGGAGTGAGCAAGGATAGGTAATGAGAAATTTTTCGGCAAACCGATTCAGAGACTACATTTGGTAACAAACAACTTCCTTTATTAGAGTGAGAGAGAGTTTATATTGGTAACAGTATCTTTGCCGCTCAGTGGGAGTCCGCAAATATTGATTTTGTGGTTACAAATAAATTTCCGTGAATAGTCGAATATGCAAATATGGAATCTGCAAATAATGAGAATTGACTGTAAATACATATTTTGGAATGATGAATATTAACGGAATTTTTTTTTCTTGCACAGTCCACATCTGTACAATCTGACGATGAAAATAATAGAAAGTAGAAGACAGACATATATACACAAGTTATAGAGCCTGCCCAGTTTTTCTGTACAACCAGCCAAATACACAGAAGTAAAAGGGCATAACAGATGATATGAAAAATATCTTTCACAATGCATCGCTGATAAATTGAAAGGTTGCAAATATACACAGAATTTACGTTTCTTCAGTAAACACCGGTAATGGGGAAACCAATATAATATGCCACGAAGAAAAATTAACAAATCAGAAATGCTGGTGTAGAGTCTACCAATTCTTCTGTCCAATCTGACAAATAAGGATGAAATAAAGCAGATCACATAATATATATTTTATCAACATAAAGTTTGACAAGTAATGTGGTAGAGGAAAGAATATAAATATGTAATATCCTCGTTCAGTTCTTTTATATAATTGGAGAATAGTTGATGATACTGTATTTCATATTAAGTCAAGTTCAAGTTTCAGTTTGTAGCTGGCAAGTTTCATGTAAATCCTGAGCAATATATATATAAATACATATTTTGGAATTAATATTAACTGAATTATAATTTTTTTTTTTTGCATGCACAGTCTATCTGTGCAATATGGTGATGAAAATGGTAGAAAGAAGGAGACACACAAATATATACAAATTATAGAGCCTGCCAGTTTTTCTGTACAATCTGGCAGATACATAGAAGAAAAAGAACATAACCGATGGTACGAAAAATATCCTTCACAATGCATGGCTGATAAATTGATATGTTGCAAATAAGCACAGAATTTACATTTCTTCGGTACAGACTGGTAATGGTGGAAAACCAATATAATATGAATGAAGATTATCAACACATGAATAAAAGTAACAAAGTTGAAATGCTGGTGTGGAATCTGTACAATTCTTCTGTTCAATCTGTCGAATAACGAAGAAATAAAGCACATCATATAGTATAAATTTTATCAGCATAAAGTTTGACAAATAATGTGGTAGAGGAAAGAATATAAATATGTAATATCCTCGTATATTATTTTATATAATTGGAGAAAACTGATGATACTATATTTCATATTAAGTAAAGTTCAAGTTTCAGTTTGTAGCTGGCAAGTTTCATGTTGTAGATCCTGAGAATTTTTGTCTATCTTAATCCAATATATTTCTTGTTCACTAAAGATTAAACTATTGTAGTATTGACAACAGATATTAAGTACATAGGAGCAGTATAGTCACATAATCAAATGGAAAACATAAATAAATAGTAAGAGAGAATTAAAATATAACAACAAATTATTTAATCAAAGAGAAATACTTAGGGCCACAGGTAAGAGAGAATTAAAATATAACAACAAATTATTTAATCAAAGAGAAATACTTAGGGCCGCAGTCTCTGATATATTTCTTAAAAATCAAAAATAATTCTTCGTTGTATATAAAATTTTCAAGATCACATGGCCAATTATAACCGAAAGTAATTGCTTTTCTTTCCAAGCTAATTCGCTGTGTATTAAACTGCAGTCAAATATGAAATGAGTAACATTTTGAATGCTAACATTATCACAGTTGCAAATATTGTTTTATTTTAAATCTTTTAAGATAATTCAAAAAACTTTTTCACTCAAAAATGAATCCTAGGTAAGATTCTCAATCGATTGTCGAATTTTCGCGTTGCGTCGCCTATTTGATTACAGTATGTAGATGCAGGTTGGAGTCGATCGATTGCTTCGGGATAAGATAAAATTTTACCTGGTATTGTATTAAATGAATTATTGCAAAATTTCCTTCCTGGTCTTTGGGAGATACGATGAATTATTGCAAAATTTCCTTCCTGGTCTTCAGGAGACGTTCAATAGCCTATATTACTTCAATGGTTTTGCTTATTACTTCAATTTTGCCAGCCAAAAAAAAAAAAAGTTGATTTTTTTGACCCGTGTATCAGCCAACCCCCCACTTCAGAAAATTTTTTTTGAGAAAAAAAACCTCGGCTTATACACGAGTATATACAGGTATGTTATATTCATAAAATGGCTTTCCAAGAGCAGTATTAAGATTTGCATTTCTAATATCATATTTGTGCTCTTTAATTCTAATCTCTATTGAGCGGATTGTACTACCAATGTATACTTCATGTCTATTTAGGTCATTGTTAAGAGACATATGTCATTTAATAGTGCATAATTCCTTTTTTAACGATAATAAGTTTTATAGGCAATGAATCGGTGTACCAATTGGGGGAGCGATGGCGGATATCATGGCAGAGCTTGTCATTAGATATAAAGAGCTCTTCATTACAAAATAATTATAATTATTCTTAAGGTATGCAGACGATGTTTTCATGGTTTTTAATAAAACTAAGATACATGAAACTCATCTGCAACTTTTTAATGATGAAGCATTAGGTCTATGTATATGTTTAGATCAACAGTCGAATGAACTTCCACTTATTATCATAAAACCTTAAGTCCGTTATAGCACAAATTCACTTAAAACTTTTTAAAAAGTTAAAGTTTTAAAACTTTAAGTAAAAGTTAACTTTACTTAAAGTAAAAGTTAAGTTAAGTTAAGTAAAAGTTAACTTTAAGTAAAGTAAAAGTTTTAAAACTTTTTAAAAAGTTTTTTCCACTGTGAATTTGTACTATAACAGACGTAAGGTTTTATAACAGTCGAATGTTAACGTACATTTTTTAGATGTTCATATTGATTGATTTATAATAATGTGTTATCTACTAATGTATATAAGAAACACACATATGCCCCCCCTTTTCATTCCAAAATGGTCTCCCAACCCTTTTAATTATAAATTAGCGGCTTTTCATTTTTTATTAAAAAGAATGACAACTCACTGTAGTCATATGTAATATAAGGACAATGAATTTAAATGGATAGTAGACCAAGCCATCAAACATGATTATACCCCATCATTTATTCATGGTTTTTATAATTCTTTAAGTAATACACCTAATGCTTCCCATGGTCTACAAGATGGATACACCCAACAAGATAATAGAACTTTTTACACTCTGTGCCACTCACATATGCCATCCGACCTTTGAAGAAAGCCCTAAAGGAGAATAATTTAATTCTATTTTTTAATAGACTCAATACCATCTATAATAATTTAAAGAACATTAAACCTCCTATACCAACTAACAAAAGGGCTGGCATATATAAAATACCTATATATAATAATGACTTAAATAGACATGAAGTATACATTGGTAGTACAATCCACTCAATGGAGATTAGAATTAATGAGCACAAATATGATATTAAAAATGCAAATCTTAATATTGCTCTTGCAAAAGCATTCTACGAATATAACATACATATCTATTGGGATAGAGCTGAAATCATACAACCCATTAATAATATGTCTGAAATTAGACTAACAGAGGCCCTTTTTGTATAAAAACAACATTGTAATAAATGCTATGTAATTAATGATAACCCTCCCGAGGCAATTCCACCCTTATGGGATGCTTTATAAAGATAATATGTTAACCTTTTTATTTTTATTTAGTTTAACTTTTATTTTATTTGTTCTTTTTATGTATACATTTTAAAAATTTTTTATATATTGGTTCTTTAACCACTGTATTTTATTCTATTGTAAACGTTCTTGTATTCAAATTAACACTTGTTCCATTTGTAATTATTTTACTTGTTCCTACTGAAGATGGCTTTCTTAAGCTGACAGATCTTTAGGAAATAAATACGCAAAATCGCAAATTCTAACAGATATCAACAATATTAATTACAAACTAAACCTAACGATCTAATGACTCTGCAAATTCCAGAGTTTGGCCTGAGCTCACGTCGTTAACTAATTCTAACTTAAATATAATTAACTTCAAAACAATCTAACAACAATTAACGCTTAACCAGCAAAACAAAACCGGAAACTTACAACTCGAAGTAACGAATAAGTGTTAGTTGAAAACAAGACGATGTTAGAACTTACACGAAATAAATTAAATAAATTCTCAAACAAGTTAAATAACAAAAAATATAAATTTATTAGACACAAAAAAGTCTTACTAAAGTGTTAATAAATGCTTTATTGAAACGATAATAAAGCAACAATCAATTAATCAACAAAACTTGTTTAATCAAATTCAAATATAAACAATCAATTATTCACAAGAAACCATAAATACTACTTAATTCTACTATCTTTACCACTGATACAAACTTCAAGCAAATTGTAGACCTTTACAAAAATTCCAATGTCACTTAACCAACCTTACGTCGATACAACACCTCGCTGAGTCGTTGATTGCGTCGGCTTTTATATCCGAGTGACATACAGTCCCGTGTTGCTTCATTTACATAAATATACGTGACAAGTTTAAATTTATTAGCTTACAGAGTTATCAATTCATGTCATCTGCTTTACAATTTAATTATATAAGAACAAAGCCTCAATACGAGATCATTCTTACATTCTCATATCGGATCAGTGGTAAAACTTAGATTAGATGACGACATCATTACCCAAGAAAACTCGTCTGGAAGATGGATGTCCATCTGTAACACATGATTGCAAAAGATTGAGATGGAGGATGTGGAAGTAAGTTAACTCAAACTATAATATAATACGTTAGATAATATTGAAAATAATGATAAATAATAAAAGAGCCTAATAAAATAAAATAGTGCAAGCCAGAGTTAACTTCCTCACAAATATATCTGTCTTTCGCTTGAACTTGTGCTGTTATATTGTAATAATTACTAGATGGCACCACCTTAAATTAAATTTTGAATTTTGCGCCATTATTAAATCAATAGATGGTGGCACAATAGCAATGGCATAGCTGAAAACTGAGAAGCCCCCACAAAAATGTTGATGGAGCCCCCCTTAATAATTTATCGATATAATTTATTTCAAACGCTATCTAAACTCTACAACGCAGGGTATAAACGTACATTTATAATAAATGTTGGCGTAAAAATGATTTGCTTAAATGTAAACAATCAAAATTTTGTAAAACTCTAGGTGTCAATGTTTATTTATAACGATGTCGATGTAAAAAAGCCTAACGCAAACTAATTTATTACTTCTCAACTTATAATTGGCCATTTTCCCCGACTGGTCATATTCCCCCGTTTTACCCTAAAATCTTTAAAATGAGAATACTTTTTATATATAACTGATGATTAACATAAAAAATTACTTATAAAAATGCTTAATTTCATATAATTGAGAATAGTTCACTGTGATTTTGTCAAATCTATATTTTATATGAAAAAAAAGATGATGTACTAATTAGTATTAGATGCTCATCATGTATTGATCAGATCCACAAAAATGTGCCAGGTACATTAAAGATTTGAATCAATGGATCCTCTGAAAATGAGAATTGGGACTATTACTCACTTTGGATCCTTCAGCTCTTCCATGGGACCATTTGACCGATACGAATAATCGGACAAAATAATTACAATAATACATTTTTTGTAAAAAGTGGAATCAAATTCCAGAAAAAAATATTTTTTATAACCTTGAAGTAATCTATTATTTTATATGAAATTATTAATTTGTTTCAAATTCGTTAAATTTCGTTCATCGACTTGTATAACAGTATACAGTAAAAAAAAAAGAACTTTATTGATAAATCAGCTTTAATATAAAAATATCGAATATTAAATATTTAAACATGATTGATATTTATTTCGATATGCATTATTCGAAATACAGTATTCATTTTTTCATGCTCATGCCATTTCGTTTCAAGACAAAATTAAAAGCATCTCCGAAATTTTCAAAATTCTTTTTCAAATTATTCTTTTAGGTCAGGAAAAACAGTTTTTGTTTTTTACGTGAAGGATCTGAGATTAATCCCCCGATCTCATTTCTTGGATTTTTAATAGACAGAGTTTATTGCAGATTTAGTCATCACCTAATAATCCCGCTGTTTCTGATTTTTTGATTTGATCATATTAATTTTCAATTAAATCAGGAAACAAACTATTCTTAAGATATTTCTTAAAGGAAAATTAAAATTAAAAAAATTTAACCAATTTTTCTCCTAAAAACAAGATTTTAAACTTTTTTACGCTATATCACTTTTTTTGCGAAATAAACGAAGAAAAACAATTATAAATCATATTCGGCATACTTAAATTAATGAAAAAAAAAAAAACAAAATATTAAATTTAAATCGTTTTATTAATTATAATTTTCCAAATTCAGTTCATTTACTAAAAATTTATTATATTTAAATAAAAATTCTGAATATTTTAGATATTTTATCTTTTTAATTTAAAAGTAATTTATTGAATATAAAGACTGATTGATTTATCTTATATATTCCTAAAATATCCTTATGGTATTTCGATATATTAAGCTCTGTACTTTTCTATCTGAAGAAAATGTGAGCTTATATACTTATCCCAATCCGATAGACATATCGAAAAAGATTTATTCGTGTTCACATTGAATCATCCTTTTCCTTTTGATAAATTTTCTCCTTCTTAATATCGTCCAAATACCTAAAAATCTAAATCGATATCTAAAATAAAACTTTATTTTGTTATAATTAAATTAAGGAATAAATAAATACAGTATGTTCCACTAATATATTTATGTGCCGTGACAAAGTGCAATGGATAATTTTTCAATATAAAAATGGTAGTTTAGTACAGCGGTTCTCAACTTTTTCATAAATGAGTACCACCAAAATCAAAATTCAAAAATCTCAGTACCACCAACAAAAATATGACTTGTATACAAAAAGGAAATCAAAATTATACACGTACCACTAGCCATGTCTCGCATACCACAAGTTGAGAACCGCTGGTTTAGTATAAAGGAATGATATTTTTCTTTTAAATAAAATACAGTTTTTAAACGTTTTTATATTATTCTCAAATAATAACATTTGATTCATTTTTTTGGTACGTTGAGTATCATAATTCATAGAGCCAAAATTCGTCAAGTCAGATTATTTTAGGTAAATAATTAAAATTTCGGTTTTATACTTATAAGAGATGGAAAGTTGGATATTCTAAGTTGTTGGAAATAGAGAGAGAGAAGGCACTACTCATTGGTTTGGCGTGAGAAGAATGAAAAACGAAGATAGAAGATGATAGGAAAGTAAAGAAATGATTTAAAGATTCCTGTCAAGAGATAATGTAACAGGTCATTAGCAGAAAGAAGAGAGAAGCAATCCAACAGTTTTATTAAAAAATAAAAAATAACATATTTACAATATATATATAAATAAGTACATATTTTGAAATGATGAACATGAACAGAATTATAATTTTTTTTTTTTTGCCTGCACAGTCCAATCTGGCGATGAAAATGGTAGAAAATAGGAGACACGGACATATACTGTATATACAAATTATAGAGTCTGCATAGTTTTTCTGTACAACCTGGCAAATACACAGAAGAAAAAGAACATAACCGATATTCTAAGTTAATAATTACAATCTCGGATGCAGAAAAAATTTTGGGAAGATTGAAAAATAGTATATTTTTAAACAGATATTAGTTAAAATACTCGGCGCAGCCCCGTATTGGTGAGAAATATTTATTCCAAGTGAATGCAATACGGTATTCGTTTTCCGGAGAGAGTTTCGTTCTCTTTCGATTGTTATTAAAACGAATTTTTTTCATCAGAAGATTCATCGTCCTCGAATTTCATTCTCTTATGATTGCTTTATAAACGAATATATTTTTTATTTTATTTTTGCATAAGACTTATTATTCAGGGCAAGTTTTATTTTGTTGCGATTATTTTCAAGAATATTTTTTTTCAGTTATTATTTTCTGATTTCGAATACCATGTTAACAAAAGACATTTTACATCCAGTATATAGATTTCTTTGAAATTAAAATTTATTTTTTAGGTATTCCACGATTTCGAATTGATTTATTTACTAAGTTATGTGAAAACATTTCAAAACATTATGTGTCAATATACAGTATATCTGGAAGATGAGAATTTACTCTCTCGTTAATAATAGAAGATATCTTCATTAAATCCTATTAACTGTCTAAATTATACTAAAATAATCACTTTAATTAATTAAATTCCTATAATCGGTCTATCTAAAAATGCAATCCCACTTTGATCGCTTGTTTATTAGTCAATAGATTATGTTCTTGGTAACATCACAACATGGCGGCGTCTAACAGGTGAAGTATGGGTCTGCCATATTATGACGGGAGCATACCTGTGACTATTGGTCCCGGAAAAACTGAGATCAAGGCAGTGCTAACCCTTTTGAGAATCCTTGCGAAAATATAAACTTTGCGTTTTTTTAAACTGTAATGAATACATTGTATATACATTATTTATCATATTCATATTTTCGAAATTCAATGAAATTTAAAAATTTTCTGATTGATTTTGTGTTATATCATAAATATTTTTATATTAAAAACTTTCAACAGTTTATTTCAAAATTTGTAAAATTTCAAAACTTCGCGAGCCGTTTAGGCCCTTAGAATCGTCGTGCGCCGGCCATCTTGTCTTATGGATGATGCGGCCCTTTCTAGGACAGTCCCAGTTTTTAGTAACTGTTTCGTATTCAGTAAATATCCCGAAAAAAAGCTCCGAATTTTAAAATCCATCACATTTTAAGGTGGATGTATTTTTATTTTTTTTGAAATTTGCGCGCGAAATCGGGTACATTTAGCACATTGTTCGAAATGCAAATTCCAAACATAAGTCAATTTAATGTCGTCGAGTCCAACTTGACACCTGCCAACAGTGTTTTATTGTTTAGATTCTATAGTTCCAGCTCGATATGGAATTTTAAGAAGTGTGTTATTGTATTAATATTATTGTTAATTAAGAAATTAATGAATCTGATAATTCGATAAATATTTAAGCACGGAAAAAAACATGTTAAAATTATATTTCCGATTGAACTTTTTTTCAGCCTGGATTGACGTGAGTAGGAAATGATCAGCTTAAGTCGGGGTGGCTTTTTAAAAGTGCGTGTCAAAATTAGCTAAATTTTTGTAAAAAATACTACTCGCGTGCCGATCCGAATGTTAATTTAATTAAAAACTATATATCAGCTCCAAGTTTGGCGTGCCTAAAAATTTTCCAGCGTGTCACTGCGCATGCGTGCTATAGGTTGGCCATCCCAGGTCATAAACTACGTCACGCAGTTAGCGGGAAAGTATATTAGATTTGTGTCGATAAATAATGTAGGGGAAGTTGCGTCATACAAATTTTAATATCACGCTGTAAAACTGACGAAGAATTAAAAAAATTTTTAGTCAGAGATTTTTTTTATAAAATATAAAACATTTATGTTTTATTGTTCGAAAAATAAAACGGTAATATAACATATTCGGTGATACTTTTGTTATAAAATGTAAGTCATATACTGTATCTGGTTTTAAGACATTTATATCCAATTGTTTGTTTAGAAATTAAAAAATATACATAACAAAATATCAGCTTTGATTTATATTTTCTACCGTTTTATGTATTTTTTATTTTTATGTAAAAACTGAAGGATGAATTAAGTTCGAGAGACATCTTCCATAATGCGAAACGTTTCTAAGCGATTTGGCTAACACAATAGAAATAAAATTTTAAAATAACTGTCAAAAATTAAGAATTAACTTGAAAAAGTTATTTAAATAATTTAAAAAACTACAAAATACCTATGCATACGATATCGGCATTCAATTAACTGATATATATAGTGTAAACCATGAAAAACGTTAATTAATCAAGGCGATAAGTTTTTAATTTAAATTTTTTAAATTCTTCTTTAGTAATTTTTAATCGTTAAAATAAAATATTGAAATTAATAATTAAAATAATTTAAAGTTAATAACAAAAAGCGTAATTTTAAAAGGATTGAATCTCTGAAACATATCGCGCCATCTCTCGATAAAAAAAAAAAATTGTATTTTTTAACTTTGCAAATTTTGGGGTCATTAAAATTAAAATTTTTTAGATTTTTGGATTATCTTTCTTTTGGCTATGTTTGTTTTAAAAATTTTTAATATGAATTTAAAAATCTTAAATAAATAGTCATTCAATTAAAGAAAAAAAAATTCAGATATAATAAGACTACAGGCATTTTCTACTAGTAATAATGCTAAGACATAAACTGGATGAATATGAGTTCAGCCTAGAACTCACATGGACCACAACAGAACCACGCCACAACCACAAAACAGTGGTTGCTTGTGGACGGTCGTGAATTATAATTATATTAATATAGAAGCGCATAATCTAACTCAGACGGACCACTAAACTGAAGTCGGTTTCAACTGCTGTCGCAACTTGTGGTCGATATCATCCACAAAAATGTGGTCGTCAGTAGTTGAGCACAACTCACACAGTGCGACATACTGATCACTAGCCGTCAACAGCGCTTCCTGTCAATCAGCAATCGGTAACGGATTGCGCATATATACGCGCAGTCCCTTACCGACTGCGCATATAAATGGTTCGCGAATGGCTGATTTCGACCACTACCCAACCACACGGTAACCACCGTTTTGTGGTTGTGCGGTGGTTTTGTTATGGTCCGTGTGAGTTCAGCCTTATGGCTCTCGTTGCAGTTAGGCATGGAACCCTGAGGAGATGAGAAACGAAGACTGAATTAGGATCTTGAAAAATAGAGGAACAAAGTTAGTGAGATTCAATACCGGATTATGAAGAGCCGATACGATTCTATCTACAGAATTCAGAACATGATCGGATTTGGCCAACTTTAAACTTTTATATCGAAATAATGTAATTCTTTATATTAAAAATATATTTAAGACATCTCCTGAGAGCAATAACTAAGCAAACAATGTAGATGTAGATATCTACATTGCATGCTTAGTTATTGAATGCGAGATTATACAGGGTGGGCCAAGAATAAACCGAACTCGACATGGGAGAAGATTACTTGGTTGGGTTCGGTTTATCTTGGCCCACCCTGTATAATATTATATTTTTTTCATACTGAAGAACTAAAACTAAAATTTATGTGATATATTCCATATATCATATGCAGCTAAAATTTAACAAAGCATAAGTGGACATTAAATTGCTAAATGTTATAAAATTTAGAGGGAATAAAATTAACATTTAAACGTAATTAATATTTCTTATTTTGAATATCGTAGCAAAAATGTGATACAATAATTTGAGCTATAAATTAAAATTATCGGTATAATGGGATGCATCTCAGATGAATGAAAATATAGCAAACAACACTTTTTACGTATTCATCTTCTGTACTTAGTCGATATTTTCACTAGTAATTATTAACTTACCGTTTCAGTTTGCCAGAAAGTATCTACCACTGAACAATTTTTCTTTCCAACAACATTATAATACCATAACCAGGCTTCGGGATTGATCGGTTCTCCGACACTTCCTAATATCTTCAAAGTGGAGCATTTATATCTGAAATAATTAAATTTTTCTTAATTCTTACATCAAATGATGTTTAATCATTAAATCAATGATTCAAAGCATATATAATCATATTAAAAGTTAAATATATGAAATTACTTATTAACTTCTTCGTCTCCGTATTTCATGAGAGCTCTTATGGCGGTAGGTGCTGTATAAAATATATTTACTTTATATTTATCGATGATTTCCCAAAATCTTCCCGGATGCGGATAAAATGGAATTCCTTCAAACTAAAATCGTAATTTTTGTTTTTTAATAATTGGTTAATATTTATATTTATTATAATATAAAAATAATACTTACCATTACAGATATGGCTCCATTAAGTAAAGGTCCATATACTCCGTATGTGTGACCAGTAATCCAGCCAATGTCTGCAGTACAAAAATATACATTTCCAGGTTGATAATCAAAAACATATTTAAAAGTTGTTGCTGCATACAACATGTATCCACCAACTGTATGTAATATTCCCTTTGGTTTACCCGTAGAGCCACTAAATATTTAGACAGGAATTACTTTTTATTCATTTAAAAATTTTAATATTTATACGCAAGTTTAAAAAATGGAAGTCAAAATTATTATAAATTTCTAAATCAGTAGAATTTAATCATATAATGATATATATTGTATAAACAGAAATAAAATGAATTTGATATACTGTACTATATTATACAATTAGAGAAGGGAAAAAAAACTTAATTTGCATATAATATACAAATCAGTATTTATACAGTACATAAAAAATTATATAGAATATAGTCATCATAAATTAAGCACACATTACTTATTATATCATTATATAACATTCATGAATATGAATTGTCATAATATTCCTATGAACCAGTAACAATCGTAAAATATTTTTAATTCAATTTTCAAACTTAAAAAATAATTTTTATTAGATATGCTACAAGAAATAAGCCATCATATTTCACAAAATATCTAATTTTATATTTGAAATGACTTACAATCTATACATATATATAAATTTATATCAAAATCAAATATATGATGTTGGAGAAACTGATCCATGATCCGTCAGGGTGAAACGATCCTCCATTGTATTTCTTTAAATTTTACCATCACCTGTTAACAAACCAGCAAAGCTTGTACTACTACAAACAAGATGGCGATTATGTCCTAGTTAGGGTAGGTCAGTGTATTTTGGGATATCCCATTTCGATTAAATGAAAATCAATATCTAAGATATCAGAATTTTAGTTAACTAATGTTTCTTTTATTTTCATAAACATGAAATAACATCTTACGTAGATATAATAAAACTTGTTTTTGATGTGTTTTTACCTGTTGTTTTATTTAAAATAAATAAATGATACAATTATTTATTGATTGTAAGTATCTGTGGCAAAATGATCTCCATGGGATCATTTTGGACAGCGGGTGTACAAAATGATCCTTTGGCATAGGTCTCGAATTTTTATATTTCCTCTTATTTCGAATGAATAATCCTCGAAGTGTTTAAGATATTTTATAGTCGGAAGACTAGTCTTCCAAAATACATAAAAAAATTAATCCAATAACAATTTATTTTGAATTTTTTTTCGGGTTTTTGCTTAAGGGGATCACTTTGGACCAGTTCCCCATACATAAAAAAATTAATCCAATAACAATTTATTTTGAATTTTTTTCGGGTTTTTGCTTAAGGGGATCACTTTGGACCAGTTCACCCTAATATTTTTCTTTAACATTATATATCAAATAAAAATATATCAATATTTTTATTTTTTCAATGATATTAAGAATGATTATTAATACAAATAAACGAAAAATTATATGAATATTAAAGGAAGACAAATTATAAATCTCATAATGATTAATTTATGCTTTTAATAAATTAATTATTATGAGATTTATAACTTGTTAAATTACTGAAAATCATATATTGAATACAAATTAATTTTGTATAGGTATTAAATATTTATTGAGGCACTATATTAAATATATATGTATATGATGCCCAGAAGTTGTGTTTTTTTTTTTTTTTTTGTTTAATCGTGATCTTAAATATTGGATGATTCTAATTAATTTTAAGATTATGAATTAAGTTTATTTTAAAAGATTATCTACAAATGGTTTAAAATGATAAATATTTGAATTCATTTATTAATAAATAAATATACCGGTTAAAGAAAGTTATATAATAAAATTAAATTTCAATGAATTATGATTTAATATAATTTGCCCTAAACTCTACAATTATTCATTTTAATTTTTAAAAATGATAACAGTGTTTTATCGATGTGATTATAAAAACAAATACGAGATTCAAAAATTATCATTAACATTTTTTTAATAAGTGTAATAAGTTTTAATCTAATACTATGCAATGCTTTAAGATATCACCCATAAACTACGTCATGCTGTTTCGAAAACTTTTTGATCGCCATCCCTCCTCTTCGTTATTTTTCGTCCCACCAAAATTGACTTCCTGATTCTATTAAACTTCAACAAAAACTTCAAGATCTCTCTTCTCTTCTACTTAAAATTTTACTCCGATTTTGCGTAAAAAAAAAAAAGAAATACATAAAACAGTAGAAAATAGGAATTACTTTACACTGGTACTTTGCTACACATAATCTCTAACTTCCAAATATACCTTCAAACAACTGGATATTTTGTAAATATCTTAAAACTAGATTAATGCATATGTCGTACATTTTATAACCTATGTGCATCCAAATAAATTACATTACAGTCTTTATTTTTCGAATAATTAAGTGTAAAAAATTCTGAATATCATAAAACAAAAATTCTGCTGTAATCACTGTTAAGCTTTAATGGATTTCCGTTATTAAATTTCATGATCAAGTTACATGAAATATTTAAAATCAGATGCCAGTGAATATTATCTATAAAGATTTTTATATAAAAAATATAATTACTAAATGCAACAAAATATTATTGCTGTGGAATGTATATACAAAATAAAACTTAAAAAATATATCATAAGCTCATGAGCTTTACTTATATGCCTACTGATCAAAAAATATATTAATTAAGTTACATAATTGAACGAATAATATTAATGTATACATATATATATTTTAATATATATATAAATTATTATTTTTATTAGCCATAAGACAAAATGCGAATTTCCTTAATAAAAAATGCAATAGACTGTCATGATAAGTCATTCATTCATGGTAGACTATATTATAAAATTTTATTTGATATAAAATTAATTTAAAATTCTCTTTTTTAGTATTAAGCATTGACAAATAAGTCAGGAAAGTCATGAAAAGAAGATTTAATATAATTTTAAAAGAATTTCCAGAAATCGCCTATTAAATAGAGATTATTAATGAAATAAAGTTTTTACTTAACTTTAAATCAAAATTTTCTATTTGTATGCCTTTCATTACATATTATAAAATCAAATTATGGAAAGATTGCTTAATTCGTTCTCGTTATTTCATGTAACCAGATAGCAACTTTAGTAATGTTATTATTTTATTTTCATTTTAAGAATTTTTATTTAAAGAGCATAAATTCTGATAATAAGAACTGAATTTTACAAAATATCATTTAAAATAAAATTCACATTTATAATTGGAAAAATATTTTTGATTATATTAATCAGTTATAAATAAAGAAGTTCTTATTCATTATCAGTTTATAATAAACATATTAATAGTTTATCTTTTATTAATTAATCAAACATTTTCAATATACAGTATATAGCATTATATCGCTTGTCAATTTTTTGAGAAATTCTCTTTTAATTTATAATTAAAATAAAAATAAAAATTTATTTTCCTTGGCTAAAATTTTAACCAAAAAGGTGATTTATCATAATTAAAGATAATGTCTATATATGTTTACATGTGGCTTCCACTATAATTCTAGAAAATAAAGGTAAGATCTTTATAGTTTCATGTTATCCATAGGAACTGCAATGCCAAATATAATCAAAATTTGGATACGAGATTTAGAATATTTTCGGCGTTAAATTTATTCGAAACACATAATTGGTAATTATTTTCTAAGATTTTTATTCGAACTGTCTGTTATTGGATCTTGCATTCACCAAGGAAGACTAGTTGAAGTCGTTGCATCTCAACAGGACCTATGAATTGGTAGGGGTTGAAAAAATGTGAATGATTTTTATACAGAATATCGAGTGGTATATCAATTTAAAGGTTTTTCATTAGTCATATTTTTTATTTGCTATTATTAGAATGAAAAAAAAAGAGTATGTGCATCCGTTGTCTGCCATCATGATAGCTAGTGTAAATACTGTCTGATTTTAATGAAATTCAAATATAATTATTGAGACTCATTGAAGGATTAACTATTAAAAACAATCGGTATTGCATAAACATTAACAATGTACCAAAACAAAGCTGAAATATAAAGTGATTATAATTAAAGTTTCTCTATTCAGGCTTTCTATAGCTCTAACTAATAAGCTGAATGGTACCAAAATTTGAACATATACTATTCAAAGAAAGGAGAGAATGATTCTGAGAAAAAAAAATATTTAGTTAAAAAATCTGCAAATAGAAGAAAATGTGGCGCTGTTCAACGGGAAATATATAGAAAAGCACAAAATAATTAATGATTACGACAAATCTAAAATGAAATTTTAGATTTAAAAACAAAAAAATTTAAATAAACTGCCACAAAAAAAA
The DNA here is from genome assembly GCA_000484575.1 of Olivierus martensii. Taxonomy (NCBI): domain Eukaryota; kingdom Metazoa; phylum Arthropoda; class Arachnida; order Scorpiones; family Buthidae; genus Olivierus; species Olivierus martensii. Next base: position 65,435 of record AYEL01065252.1, on the reverse strand, counting down.
AAAATGGTTTCACAACTTCAGACTCATTCATCATTTATTAAAAATGCTCGAAGAGGTCGCTACGTCGAAGTTGAATTTTGATGCGATAGCCGTGGTTTGAGCTAGAAAGTGTATTCGATACATAGTATTCCCGATTGCAGAATGCAACTTATTTGGAGAAATATTCTTGCATATGCTGCATTATGTTGTGTTTTAAAACAGCTAGCTTATGGACATATCTTCGACAGATATTGATCTTGAAGTGACCTCACAGACAAAAATCACACGGTGCAAGATCTAATGATTGTGATAGCCATATAATGGGAAAAAAGCGATTATCTTTCTTCAATGAAATGATCTCATAAATATGGGGATCCGACTCATATCGTACGATATCAATCGGAACTCCATCTTATGTGAAAATTTAAGATTTCATTTAAAATTTTTCTTAATTATTATTATTATTTTACTTTTCCCATGTATTTCCCACTGCGCAGCACTATATTTTCCCTTATCGGCAGATTTTGGAACTAAAAATTTTTTTCGCGGAACCCTTTTCTTCACCTCTTGATTAGTAAAATGTACAAACTTTAGTTCCATTCCGCTTATTAATTACAGCTAAAAAGAACTCTGAATACAGAAACTCTAATTATAAACAATCCTGCATTTAAGAGATAATATTCTCATAAATATTTTTCAATTTGAAAGAAAGACACATATAATTTACCTATAACTGATTATTAACTTGCTTATATACAATATTAATTATCGAATACTATTTTTGAAAATAATCAAAAGTGAAACTACGTAAAGGATTATATAATCGATTAATCGATCTTCACTAATTTGTAAGTAAATTTATAATGTTTGTTTGTTCTTTTCCAATCTTGAAATTAAAATGAAAAATATTTCTACTAAAATTTCAAGTTTGAGTATTCGAAATTATCTTTCGTATTTAAATCTATTTAAATTCTTGTCATAATTCTACAAAATTCAGTTTTTTATTTTTACAAACAGATTGATAATTGAGACCGTTTCTGTTCTGGAAGAATGTTATTATGTTAAAAAACAATAAATGTAAAATTATATTGCGCAACAGGTTACTAAAAAAGTTTATTTGAAAATAACAGATGAATTTGTCGTCAAGGATAAAGCAATTTTATTTTTTCCATTTTGTTTACAAAAAATTTTTTTAAATGTTTATTTTCAATCAATAATAAAAAGTTCAGAAACGATTAATAGTTATTCATCTGTTTTTGTTTTTGACAAATTTCCAAAGTCCTTATTTTCGGTATTATGATGGCATTGTGGGCATAACGTTTGAAGCATGCATTCCTTGCAACTTCAAAAATCCTTAAGGTATAATAGCGAAAATTAAAGCGATTGATATAAAAAAAGCATGAATAAATTTTTCTGCTATTACACGAGGAAAATTGTCATCATATTTTTTTGATTTTGAAATATCTCGAAAACCTGTTTCTTTTCGAGACATTGCACTCTGTGTTTTATATTTTGTATAATACAGAATATCTGAAAGATAATTTATATAATCCACTTAAAGATCCCGCAAAAAGTTTTGTACCTAAAGCCTTTTTTATTCATAAAATTAAATAGTCATTTAGATCAACGGTTCTTAACTAGTAGTACGTATAGACTATAATCTTGAACTTTCTATTTGTATAACGAGACATATTTTTTGTTAGTGGTACTGAAATTTTTGAATTTTGATTTTGGTGATACGCATTTATGAAAAGATTGAGAACCGCTGATTTAGATCACTTGAAAAAATTTTAACAGACAATGAATCATAATTAACACAGAATTTTTTTTTATTTTACTTATATCCTAAATTCAGAGGGACAGCAAACATCCGTGATACGCATTTATGAAAAGATTGAGAACCGCTGATTTAGATCACTTGAAAAAATTTTAATAGACAATGAATCATAATTAACACAGAATTTTTTTTATTTTACTTATATCCTAAATTCAGAGGGACAGCAAACATCTTGAATTTATCTGCACACATCTAATTATTAAGAAATCTGAATTTTCATGAGAAATTACAGCGTTTATAAACCGTTTATCAGATTGTACAGCATTATATTTCATTAATGATATCATTGTACCAATTTTTGAAATCTTTCACTGTTTTAACAGTTTGAAATTTAAGTAAGATCTGCTAAGTCATCAATGCAATATTTCATTTATAAACCGTTTATCAGATTGTACAGCATTATATTTCATTAATGATATCATTGTACCGATTTTTGAAATCATTCACTGTTTTAACAGTTTGAAATTTAAGTAAGATCTGCCAAGTCATCAATGCAATATTTGATAGAATTGTCGAAAAGCAAAATTTTCATTAATTTAATCTTGCTTTCTTAATCAAATACATTAATTATTTTCAATATTCTACAGTAAATAAGACTTCATAAAAAATTTCTCCAATTATGTACTTTCTTGATTTTAACAGATGAGCAATTTTAATTTATAAAATGCCTCTATTGTTTTGTCCGTTGATCCATCCAGTCATCTTTATAATGTTAAACTCTTCTGCATTTAAAATTTCGATGTTTAGCAGCAAAAACATTTTTGATTTATCTTTTAAAAACACTTGTTGCTGATTTGTTATCAAGTATCTTTTAAGATGATTACGTTTCGTAGTATCAGGGATAAGAAGTTACATCGTTTACTAGATGCTGAATATGATCAACTCCGTATTTTTTAATGACAGTGATGCTCAGGACGTTCCTAGGTTGTTGACTGCCCAGGTGCGAAAACAATATCGCCGCCCTTATTAATTTAATATTATTTAATTAAGAATTCGATATGCAGTGTTTATTTGTATGGTAGAATAGGCCTATATGTATATTTGAAATCAGAGCTATCGGTCGTACAGTGTTTGTAATAATGATGTTATAGTTGATATATATCGATACCTACACGAATTTAAACCAATAAATATGGCTAAATATCATATGCTATTTTGAGCTGTATATAAAGATCATTTATTTTTGTATACGAATAGTGTTACAAATATTACATATAAAATTAATTTGATTGAATTCTGTTGTCTAAAAGGTTAATAATTATCAAAAAAATTTTAATTATCATTCTTATTAGTCAAAATTTTACATATAATAAACGGTCTGCTGCCGCCTCTGTGTTTGGCAGCCCAAATGCGGGGGGCATCTTTTACACATCCGCCAGGAAGGGCCCTGGCGATGCCATATTAATATAATCATTATAGTATTTTTCTTAATTTCAGATAATAGTATATTAATATGCCAGGAACGGCCCTGGCGATGCCATATTAATATAATCATTATAGTATTTTTCTTAATTTTAAATCATAGTATATTAATATAAAAAAACCTATATAGAAATAATTTGATATATAACAAAGAATGCATATTTATTACTACTATTATGTATGGCATTGCTTTGAGGCTGCTTTATAAATTCACTACCTCAAGGTTGGTTTCTTACTCCCTCGACAGAACATTCTCGAACCTGTTAGGAAGTTCGATAAATTTACTTCACTATATACATTTTACTATATTTTTCGCCATCGAACCGATACTTCTACACACCGAAAGGCAAAAATAGAAAAAAAAAATATTCACATTTTATATTATAAAAGTTAAAAACTAAAAATATTTCATTCTGATGAAAATTTTTACCGCCAGAACGATAATTTGTTAAGAATAAACCAAGAATAAACCTACAACCATGTTTGCTTTTAACAAATAAAGTTAACTTTCGGATTATTATCTTCTTACTTCTATTATTAAAATATAGAATAAGACTGAATTTTTAGATCAATAACTTTTGCGAAAATATTAATTTATTAATTACTGAACAAAACTGAAAAAGAAATGTCAAAAGACGTCGTATAATTAGGAATAAACATGGCGGAGATTTATGCTAAACATGATGCTATATATCAGGGATGGCCACAGTTCATGTCATTACGGGCCACATAGGAGAATTTGAAATACTCGAAATACTTCATGTTACCATGAGCCTCATAGGAGAATCTCAAATACTCGAGAGTTGCATTTTCTTTCTGGATCAATGAGAACAGCATCAGTTTTTCGGGTAATTTTAATGATGATTTCAAAAATTGTTTATTTCAGATGCATTTATATTTCGTATAGATGCATACTACTTTTTACAATAGATAAAAAAATAATGTGTCGGGTGTAATTTGTTTAACAAAAATAAATATTCGCTTCATATTTACTATTGACTTACATGATATAGAGCCACATTGAAGGTACCAAAGAGCGTCAGTTTGGCCACCCCTGCTATATATAATATATGCCCGATTAACCAAACAAGTGAGGAAATTAATTTCCTTGGATAACTGATTTCTCGGATGGTCCGTAAAATATTTAAAAAATCGGAATAATGGACAATGTATGCATTTAATAGTAAAAAATAAATAATAATTAAGTAATTAAATAATTTACTTAATTATTTTTTACTATTAAATACATATTGTCCACCATTATTAAATTTAAATATTTGAATATATATATATTATACAATATTTGTAATTTTAACTTGAAAATAATTTTGATCTCCAATTTTTATGAATATAACATACATATCTATTGGGATAGAGCTGAAATCATACAACCCATTAATAATGTCTGAAATTACCAATAGTTACAAATAGTTACTCTGTTAGTTCAATATATAGACCTTTATATAAAACAATGTCGTAATAAATGCTATGTAATAAATGATAACCTTCCCGAGGCGATTCCACCCTTATGGGATGCTTTATAAAGATAATATGTTAACCTTTTTATTTTTATTTAGTTTAACTTTTATTTTATTTGTTCTTTTTATGTACATTTTAGAAATTTTTTGTATATTTGTTCTTTAACCGCTGTGTTTTATTTTATTGTAAATGTTCTTGTATTCAAATTAACACTTGTTTCATTTGTAATTCTTTTACTTGTTCCTACTGAAGATGGCTTTCTTAAGCTGAAAGATCTTTAAGAAATAAATATATTGTGCTGTTATATTGTAATTATACTAATGAAAGCCTGGATAAAAATTTTTTACAGAATGAAATACTGAAGAAGGAAACCATTATTATTGGAGATATTAATTCCAAAATAGTGGTGATGCAAGGCTAACAATAAAAGAAAAAAAGAATTGATTTCTCTTATTGATGATAACTCATTCTTTTTTCTGAATGATGGTACCCAAACATACTACTACTACAAAATTCCAGAACAGACAACTATTATATTAGATATACTTTTGGGTAAAAACAGCATTAGATAGCAGCAAAGTTTATAACATTTATTAAACATAAAAATGCTAACGTTTTCGGCTACATCACCATCATCAGGCACATTCTAACGTTTTTGGCTACATCACCATCATCAGGCACATTCTAAATCGAACACTCTACAAAAAGAATAAACAGTTCTATTAACAACGTCTCACAAAGTCAAATAACAATGACGTCATCTACATAAATCATTGAACTTAATTAAATATTCACAATTAAGATACGGTTACATACAAAAAAATTTTAGCATAAGATACCATAGAAAACTGCTTATACTAATTATGACTATTAATAATATAGAACAGCACTGAATCACAGCGTATTTGATTGATGTATTAAACGTTTTGAAATACACTGTGATTCAGTGCTGTTCTATATTATTAATAGTCATAAGATACTATTATATAAGCAATAATAACATATATTCACACAACTTTAACTATAAATATATACAATTCACATATGCTTCTGTGTTAGATGGTCTAAGTTCGTCTTAACTTTATACAATTTTATGCTTCTTTGCTTATAGCATATTTCCAGGGTTGCGGAGGTTCCCAGGCTAGGCGATCATTTAACAGTCTCTCATATTTAATAAATGTTATAAACTTTTGCTGCTATCTAGTGCTGTTTTTACCCAAAAGTATATTACTACTACTACAGCTACAGTACTGCAGCACCTTAATGATTTCTTCAATTGATATTTTTCCCAAAACTATAAACCAGACTTAGCATAGATTCCAATCATGGTCCTGTTAAGACTATTATCAATATTTCTCCACCAAGGAAATTGTTCACTGAACATTATTGGAACTTCAAAAATCTAATTGGACCAAATTCAGAAGTTTCATTGATTAAAATCTTGAAAAATCTACCCTTACTAATAAACATTAACACTAATTGATATCACTTTAAGAATATTCTTCTTCTCTTTGCTAAAGGATCTATTCCTTGTGGAATTAGGAAAAATTTCACTCCAAACTTTAATAACTATAACAATGAACTAAGAGAATTGATAATCAGAAGGAATGAGATAACTAAAGAAATGATTCAAAACCAAAACTCAAATTTTAGAGAAGAATACAACAGAATCCAAGGTTTCTCCAAGATTCGCACTGCTTATTCTAACAAAACAAATTAAAACTTAGCCAGTTAGCATGAAATAATAATCATCTGAAAGAAAATTACTTTATTGGATACAAAGTAGCACTCTTGGAATACTTAGATTCCCTCTTCAGCTTTATACAACAAATTAAATTTTATTCCAATTTGTTAACATTTTAAAATTAAATCAAACAAAATTATTATAGTAACTAAAATGCATGCTGCACAAAACATGCTTTCTTATTTTAATTTTAAAAAAGTTTTCATATTAAATTATTATTACATACATTAATATAAATTTTTTTATGTAAAAATCTTCAGTAAACTATTAATTTAGACAAAACTTCCAGGCACTACTCAATTCTCCTGGATCTATAATATTGATAGGCTTAATTGGTTGTTTTTTCTTTTTAATATACATAGCAAGAGATTCTTCCCACCTCCTATATGTGGATTTTCTTGTCTTAATAATTTTTGTGCTGTCCCAATTTATATGTAGATTGCTGTTTAAAGATTTTTGTGCCAATGCAGTAGTAGTTTCTTTTTCTTTTCAATGTCATATTTGTGTTATAAAATTCTTTTAGGAAGTGTGCATGAGGTATACCCTATATAAAGTTGATTTTGCTGTATATCTGTCCTTAAATTCAATTTGACATACACCCAGGACCAGCAACATAGAGCTAAAAAAGGAAGTACCAGAATGCTACCCTCTTAAGTCTTAACAAAAACTTGCTGTCAAATAGATAGAAGAAATCACAGCATTTATTAGGAATTGTATGAATATGAGGGAAGCAAAGCAAGTGTGTCAGGATCAAGCTATGTGACATTCAGTCCTCTCTGTCTATCTCTCATGGGATGCAACATGATGAGATAGATAGATAGATTTTAAAAAAATATTCTACAAAATATTTTCAACATTTCTTTATTATATAAGTATACATATAAGTATATACTTTTGATATTGTTTAAGTGAACATTTGCATAAAATTCCAAACTAGAGCTGATATTTTTTCTTTGGTTTAGGCAATTCTTGTTTGTTGGTTGACAGCTGAATGATGATTTCTTAGTCATTTTTTGATGTAAGCTTCCGGTTTCCATTCTTCTAAGGGAGGCCCCTGTAGTTTTATGAACATTAAATTGAAAACGTGTTAAATTAATAATTGAGATCTTGTTTCATTTATTATTAAATTTATACAGCTAAAACTGTGCTTGCATTCTGATGAACTATATGGAATCATTTACTCTCTGTGTGTAGTTTAATAAGTCCCTATGTGTATATTGTATTGTTGATAAGGCTTTCATTAAAAATAAGATATTTTTGACATTTTATCTTTAATTTGAAGTTATGAACTTAATAAAATTAATTATATACAATTATTTAATTAAGCTCAAAGATGATATAACAGATATTCTAACAAATTGTACTGGCACACATTCTGGTCATAGAAAAAAGTACTAGAACAATGTTCCAGCATGTTCTGGCCTCATTACACCACTGTCCAGGATTTGATTTTTGTCTATCTGATCTTTATCATTCCTCAAACAATTGAACACTAATGTTCCTTCTTGTAAATGCTATCCTTTTTCCTATAGTTTTATCTATCTTTTTTTTATGTTTTAATATGAGTGGTGTAATTCTACTTTAAATGTCTCCTTAAATTCATCCCTGCTTTCTGAGTTGGATTCTATCATAAAGCTATATGCTAAATCTAGAAGGGATAGATGGAAAGAAATATGCAAAGATTTAAATCCTAGTTGCCCAGATCCCAAACTCTGGAAAATAATTAAAACTAAGGAACAAGTAACTGATAAATACACTAAGTCTAATATCATAGAATATAGTGATGGAACACCTGCATTCAATGATTCTGAAGCAGCTAATTTAGTTGAAGTCCATTATAGCTATGCAGACAAATTACAATATATTAATAAGGATAAAAAGATGGCTAAGAAAGCTAGAGTTATTAATTCATAAGTGTAAAAATAAAAAGTGCTCAAATCTTCTCTCCCAAAAACGTAATTAAGTTTAGAATATTTTATTAATGTTGGAAAAACTAAATCCAAACAAATCCCCAGGATCTGACAACATATTTGAGACATTTCCTAAAAAATCTCAGTGATAAAGGTAAAAAAAGTTCTTGAATATAATCTATTGTAGCAGCTGAGTGAAAGATGCCAAGTGCATTGAAAACGTTCCTGAATAAAATCTTTTGACTGCTAAAAGGCTTTTGAGTATTATTATTTTTTTTGGTTTGTGTTTAGTGCAGTCTCATTGTGAACTTTTAGTATTATTATTATTATTATAATCTATATATCTTGGAACACTGGAAAACTTCCATAGGACTGGAAAACTGCAACAATTATAACGATTTTGAAACCCAATAAGAATAGCACTGGTCCACAAAACTATCACCCTATTGCTCTCATAAGCATTGCCTGCAAAATCATAGAAAGAATCATATTAAGAAGATTATATCATCATTTACTCTAAGAATGCCTTCACATTCAAGAACAAAGTGGATTCAAGCAAGGGCACAGTACTATTGAGCAGATCCTTTATTTTACTCAAAAAGGTAATTATAATCAAAATGACTATTCTGCTATCCCATTAAAGTACTATTGCTGCTTTTATTGATCTCACTCGAGCTTTTGATAGAATTTGCCATAATAAACTTTTATTAAACTCTTCTATAAATTTTATTTAGAGGGTAAAGTCCTGACTTGGATCTCCAACATTGACAGATCAGAGTTAAATTTAAAAAAACTACTACAAAATTTACCAAATCTCTCAAGAAGTCTTTCAGGACTATGTCCTCAGACCCTCTCTTTGCATTTTATTTAAAAGTCATAGAAAAATGTCTGAAGAAGAATTCTGAAATTGCACTATTTGCAGATGACATCATCTTATGGAATAGCAAAAAAGACATCTCCAAAGAGGAAAAACATTTAAATAATCTTTTAAAGATATTAAAAATTTTGCCAATAATCATAAAATATCTATTAACATTCAAAAATCTTAGGTCTCTATTTTTACTACTAATAGAAAACTTTTTAATTTTAAACCAAAATTACAGCTTAAAAACTAAACTCTTAGATATAACTAGCATCCCAAATACTTAAGCTTTTACTTTTGATCCTGAAATCTGCTACAACCATTATATAGATAGCATAACTCATAAAGTGAGAAAAAGACTCTCTATACTTAAATACGTTTCAGGAAGATTTTGGAACAAACACAAATACTTTAAAAATTAGTTATGAAAACTTAGTCCATTCTATTCTAGAATATGGATTTCAAATTTATGGAACTGCTTCAAAAACTAACTTTGAAAGTTGGTTGAAATTCAGACCACAATGCCACATAGAATTATTTTAGGCCTTAAAATTTCCTGCCCCAAGGAAATTGTTCAATATGAAGCTGGTTTTATCATATTGGAAAAAGGAAGATCATTCTTAATGAATAAATATATAAACAAATTGTACAATTACAAACATAACAGAACTTCTAACATTGTTCGACATAAGGATAGAAATCAGACTTAAAAAATTTACTCCTCTATACAAAGCTAAGCTTAGATAAAATAATAGTTCATAAAATTATTAAATCTGAAAGCATTTGTGACATCTTTCCTCTAGACGAACATCCTAATATTCATTTTCATTTGTCTCTAGCACAAGATAAAAGCAAAAAATCTTTGAAATTACTAAACTATTGATTTAGTAATTTCAAAGGTTTTTTGCTACAAGCATCATGGAGCTGATTAGTTAGATCAAGGATAACACACACACACACACACACACACACACACACACACACACAAATACACACACACACAAACACAAATACACAAACACAAATACACAAACACAAACACAAATACACAAACACAAATACACAAACACAAATACACAAACACAAATACACAAACACAAATACACAAACACAAATACACAAACACAAATACACAAACACAAATACACAAACACAAATACACAAACACAAATACACAAACACAAATACACAAACACAAATACACAAACACAAATACACAAACACAAATACACAAACACAAATACACAAACACAAATACACAAACACAAATACACAAACACAAATACACAAACACAAATACACAAACACAAATACACAAACACAAATACACAAACACAAATACACAAACACAAATACACAAACACAAATACACAAACACAAATACACAAACACAAATACACAAACACAAATACACAAACACAAATACACAAACACAAATACACAAACACAAATACACAAACACAAATACACAAACACAAATACACAAACACAAATACACAAACACAAATACACAAACACAAATACACAAACACAAATACACAAACACAAATACACAAACACAAATACACAAACACAAATACACAAACACAAATACACACACACACACACACAAACAAACACAAACACACACACACACACACACAAACACACACACAAACACACAAACACACAAACACACACACACACAAACACACACAAACACAAACACAAAATTTAATTTTGTAAATTCTTACTTTTATTATTAGTTCTTTTTCTATCCATTGTTAGACTATTTGCATAGTTTTCTTAATTTTTCTTTGTTTAGTGATTGAATATATTGCACACGTACTTCTAAAGTGACACAAGTTAAAAACTTGCATTTTTGTGTTGGCACCATTTTAAAACTTAGGAAGCAATCCTCCATCAGCTTTTGAAACCGTTTTCCTAAGGCCTACAAATTTTGAAAAAATTATTATTTATATATGGTTTTTGGTTAAGCTGATTTCATAGTTTTTCCCAATTTTTCCAAAAACGTTCATTTTTGACTTGTGTCACTTTAGAAATACGTGTGCGATATATTATATTTCTTCAAATTGTACATGCTAGCTGTTTTTTGTTCAGGATGTTATCATCAGGGTTGATAATCTGTATAAATCTCTGTCATTATAGCCTAATCATAATTATAAAGTATTCAGGCATAACAGAATAAAAAGATAGATATTTTTATTATTTGGAAAATTATTTCAGGTACTCCTTTACTTATGATCATTCAATTTTTAATCCAATCTTACATCTGTCTTTAGGATATTCCAAACTTAGCTATTTTCATAGGATATTGGCTAGAAATACTTTGTTTTATTAAAAATTTACAGTTTGCTGGACGGCTGTGTAGTAAAACAGTTGCTTACCATTTTGAAGAATCCAATAAATTTAACTTGGCAGTTTATTTCAGTTTTGGATGATCTTACTACTTTGGAAGGTGGTTAAGTTATAAACATCTTGGAGGATTAGGTTCAATTCCAGACATGTTTACTTTCTTGGATACAATAAATAACAATTATAATGAGCAATTCTTCCAGGTTCTGCAATATTTATTATAACAGAACTTCACTTGTATTTCATTCTTTTTAATATTAAATGAGTTTTATTATTATTATTGTGTGTTAATACTTTTAAGCCACAAGAACTGTAGTTTTAATTCCTCTAAGTGATTCTTTGTGTTCATAAATTTTTTGAAAATTTTCATCTTTGTATAAATTGCAATATTTTCTGCTCCTATGTTTTTAGCAGTATTTTCTTTATTTTTTAAGATTTCTAGTTGAAATTAACAGATATCTTCCTTTTATCATGTTTTCTATAATTCTGAAAAAATTTCAAATTTTATCTGAATTCGAAATTTATTACATAATTGTAGAAATTCAGATATTTTTTTAAATCATTAAATTTAGTTTGGCAAAAGAAAATTTAATTCTGTGTATATTGTTTTCTTTTTATAAAATCATTAATCTTTGTTAAACTTGGAAAAATTTTCACTGTTTTAAAGAAAATATATTCGTTTTCCTTAATTGATATTAACTTTTTTTATTTTATTTAATGTGTAAACCTAATTAATATCCAAAAAAGTTAATATTGTGAAATCTCACTTAATTTTCATCAAAATTTTTTGAAAGTTTTACAATTCATTATATTTTTTATTCTGACAATGTAAAAATTTTTCCCAAATTTTATTTTTTTCACAACTTTTCATTCATTATATGAAATTGGAGAAAACATAATATTTTTTAATGAAATCTTAGCTATCCAATGAAATATTTGTTATTTTTTGATACCAGCAAGCCTTATGAATAAAATAAGATATGAGTGAAGAAAATCGGATAATAATTTAAAAAATTATTATTGATAAATGAAGTATCATGCAAATTTTCATTAATTATCTCATATAATTAGTCAAAAAGTAACATAAATTTATTAAAATATTGTTATTTTTTTAATAAAATATATTTATGATGTTTTTACTTCATTTCAATAATTTTATTTTAATTTTTTATAAATTTTCGAATTTATAACCAAAAACCCAACATATATGAAAATCATCCATTCTCATATATAAACAGCTATAACATTTTCTATGTTACTTTAATTCAGTGGTTGTCAACCTGTGATACACGTACCACTGTGGTACGCGAGACGTGACTAGTGGTACCTGTATAATCTTGACTTCCTATTTATATACGAGGCATATTTTTGTTGGTGGTACTGAAATTTTTGAATTTTGATTTTGGTGGTACGCATTTATGAAAAGGTTGAGAACTGTTGCTTTAATTGGTCTGCAGATGCTTTGTTGATACACTACACCCAATACTAATACCATATACAGTACAGTAAAGTAGGCTTGGCTGCAATTTCCTGCAAAACAACTGGCTGCCATAAAACAATAAAAGTGCCATGCCCCTTTTTATAGCCTGGAGTTGTTTACCTTAAGATTTTCTCGTATTTTACTAAATTATCAGTAAAAGAATGAACAAATAAATAAAAATATTCTATATTTTAACAGAATTAACCAACATTTTTGTATTATTGACAACATTTTTTCAGTTTATGAATTTTACAACTAAAATTCCATGTTTTACTTAAAATTTCAAAAATAAATTTCTCACCCAAAAATCAAAATAAGATTACTAAAATATAATAGAATAGAAAGCAGAATCAGTAAGATTCAATGAAAAATAATCCAAATTTTACTAATACAATCTGTTCACATTTTCTATTTTTAAAACAGAATTTCAAAACAAATTTTGACGATCGAAAAATTTAGAACCCATCATTGGAGGCACCCAATAAATGCAAAAACATTTTCACCCAATAAATGCAAAAAAATAAAACCCCCACAATAACTGCATTGTGTAACTCAGGATTGAATTTTTTAAAATTGTATTGTTTTTTATTCCATTTCTAAGGCATGCATATATGCCAATTGACTTCAACAGATTAATATATTAGTACAGATAACAATTGATTTTCAGTTGCTTGTTTTATAGCTTCCTGCATTTTTAATCATTAGTTCATGTAATTTAATCTCTAAATCATTTAAATATAGATAGTTCTCAACTTTTAATTAATTTTTCCCTAGAGCACTCATAAAGCAAAAATTCATAAAATGGGAATTTATTTCCTAGATATAACGATAAAAATGAGTTATTTTCTCAACAATGAAATTTTGCTATAATAATACTAAAATAAAGACAAATAAAACAATAAATTTATACTTAATGATTTATTTATTTAAAGAAATGAAAATATAGTCTTTAAAATCAAGCAATTTCTTATAAAGGTTTTAAAGAATTTTTAATCATCATCAACAAATGAAATTTTTATACATATGAACAATGTCTTAATCATAGTTTTAGAATGAAAGTTATTTATATATGTGTATTATTCAATTTACAAGCATTTGTACTTATAAATATGAAATTTCATTTTCAAATTTCAGATAATTTAAAAAATATTCTGGGATTTTAAACATTATAATAGCAGAATTCTCTAGCAACAAATATAATATATAAAATTATACAATTATTTAACATGTGCAGTATTTAAAGATGACAGAGATTAACCATTAAAACTTTTAGTTTTTAATTGGAAATCTTTACTCAAATTTGTAAAATAAGACATAATTTCAAATTTTTTTGTTGTTCTAATTATGAAATATGTTACAAAAAAAGTATATAAAGTGATTTCAGTACTTTTGGAGGCCATATAACAATAGTATCTGAATTATAAACAAAACTTATATATGAATTAAGTTCCAATGAAATCATAATGCCAAAAGGCATACTATTTTCACTTAGTTTACTAGCTTGATTTTCTTTATTTTAAAGCAGATGACAGAGTATCTGCTACAAACTTAGTTGTATTGTATTGTAAAGGTTCATATGAGTTTTTAAATAACATATTTTGAATAGTTATCATTTATTTATTGCAAATAATTATATTTTTGATTTTTTTGATATTTGAAAAAGAACTCCTAATTTGGAAACATGTAATGTCCAAACTTAAGTTTATGATAATGCACAACACATGATTCTTATTTCATCTCAAAACAGGAAAGACATAGTATCAGTCAAACTCTCACTACTTTGCCATTTTTGTTTAAATTGAATGCATTTCTCCTATTATTTGTCATTTTATAGTTAACTGTTGCTTTTTTGATTTATTTTTGCAGCATTGTTTGTACTTAAGAATTTTCAAATGTATTTTATGTACTTTTATGTTGGATTTATTTTTTTAATAAATGACTATAAATGTATATATTAGGGTTTTATTGAATTTTCTTTTATTTTCATAGTTAATTTTACACAATTATAAACAAGTAACGTACAGGGAATAAACCATTTTGCAAATTAATAATGAACAAGCCAAACTTCCCCTGGCGGATAAAGTTTTAAGTTATATTTTAGAATAATAATAATTTTTGAATTACAGCTACGGTGCCACCATCTATTGAATTAATGATTAAATAATTTTATAATTATGTACTAGGGTGGCGCCATCTAGTAATTAATGATTAAACTATAATTTTAAAAATTTATTTTTCCAAAATAAAATTTTCACACCGCACCGGAATCGAACCGGGATCTTTGGGTTAACGCCCCAACGCCTTAACCAGGTAAGGTTCCATAGTAATGAGTACTTAAGCTTCCCGAAATGGAATTTCCACCATGTCACCATGGTCTAACTGGTTAAGGCGTTGAGGCGTTAATCCAAAGATCCCGGTTCGATTCCGGTGCGGTGCGAAAATTTTATTTCGGGAAAATAAATTTATAAAATTATAGTTTAATCATTAATTACTAGATGGCGCCACCCTAGTACATAATTATAAATTTATTTAATCATTAATTCAATAGATGGTGGCACCGTAGCTGTAATTCAAAAATAATTATTATTCTAAAATATAATTTAAAACTTTATCCGCCAGGGGAAGTTTGGCTTGTTCATTATTAATTTGTTAATTTTACTATTTTTAGAATAAAAAATACAATTTAAAATGAAATAAATCAGTTAGGTTATGTGAGCAGTGGTCTTCACTATTCAGTACAACTAATATTAAGAAAATCCATAATAATTCAAATTAAACTAAATCAAACCAAATAAACAATATGAAATAAATTATAAATTTAATAATTAATTAAATTTGTATTAAGATGTCTATTTTTAATCTACATATATAAAATACAATATTTATTTGAATTTTCACTTTGTTCCCTAGGCATTCCTACACTATTTGACTTATTAGAACCAAATTTTACATAATAGCTTTCTATGACTCTTGTTCTAGTAGATAGGGCATTTTGGAATTATAGTGAAAATATATATTTTAATTCTTCAAACTTTTGTTTGAATTTTGAATGATGTCATAGATGTTCCAATATGATGTCATGACAAAACAATGAGTAGTGTGACAAATGTACACAAGCATATGATGATGTGATTACATTGTTACACTAAAAAAATTCTGGACAATCCAAGTACTACTAGCATTTTATTTTGTAATGAAAAACATACTTTCTGAATTTTTCTCTTCTCTTTCCTTTTTAATAAATAAATAGCAATGTCACAAAATAATGATGATATACATCAATATTTGATGTATAACATCAAACATTGAACATCATTATTTATGTATGTTATATAAATTTAATGATTTTATGTTTGAAATATATTTTCTAACGAAATCATATCTTAAATTTCTTCTCTTTTTAATAAATATATAGTAAGATCACAAAACAGTACTGCTGTATAATGTTTTGACATGTCATCTCAACAATGATGTCATTATGACATTCATATGCTGGTTAAATCAGTTCTAAAATTGGACACAAAGCTAAAGAATAAATTTTAAATACTATAATAAGTAAATTATAATATGACTATTTATTATAAACTAGCCATGATGCTAAACATCATGATAATATAATAGTTTACACTTACAATTTATTGTGTGTCGGAAATTTTCAGGCCGTGCCAACATTCTAGCTAGTGTTTAATATTCTAACTATAATTATATAGTTAGATGGAGATTACAGTTACTGGAGAGATAACTTAATCAAAATTTAATTAATTTATTCTAAATTATTCCATTAAGGGGCTGTTAATTTGTTTGATTTTAAATAATATGCTAATTTATTGTTTTAAGTTTTATTGTAATAAAAATAAATTTCAGTTACTTAAATATTGTATTTGAAAAATATGAACATATATATTTATAGTATTTTAAATTACATTTTATTTTTGTAAAATTTCTGAAATTGTGATGTAAGTTTTTGAATTAAAAGATAGATATATATATTTTAACAATAATATTTTCAGGAGGACCAAGTGAAAGTAAACTCTTACCTGGTGATCAAATTTTGAAAATCAATGGGGAAGATGTTTCAAAATCGCCTCGTGAACATGTGATAGAATTGGTTAGGTAAATGTTTTATAAGATTAGAATTAAAAATTTAATAAAATTTAGTAGTAAAACGAGTTATGTTTATTTAAAAACTTTCAGTAATTATACAGTAGATTTCCTATTATCCATGGTAATATGGACTGAGGGTATTTTGGATAATCAAAAACTCATGAAAGGTTTGGTAAAATATTATTAAATATATGGGATTTGATTACATTAATTTGATGATGTACAGGTAATCCTTGACTTATGACTACCTCAACTTATTACAATTCATACTTATGACTATGATGTGTAGAGGGTGTTCTCACAGGACCAGTGATGAAAAGACAGGTGTTAGGCCTTGAGCGTAAACGGCGCTGTAGGTAAGGATGCATAACGAGAGGATTAAAACAATGGAGACAAGACGACGTTGAAGTAAAATTCAACTGCTTCTTTTATTTAGAGAGAATGTACAATTGTCGATAGTAAACCCATGACATTGAAAGATATATCTGTAATTATTACTTGAGTTGAAAGTGGTTTCACTCCAGTTGGTTGACCAAACAGTAGAACCAAGACTGCTACAAAGAATCTTTAGTCCCAAAGAAATAAAACAGTCTTTAGTCCTTTTCACAATCAAAGAACTGGAAGAAATATTAAAAATCCGACAGTGATATCGGGTGCTTGACATGGTCTTCTCTCCCTGGTTTATGATGGGGTTTGAACACTTGGGCGGATTTGATGGCGAACTGGTGAAAGGCATTGGTGAATCTCGGCATCTTCTTCAGAGTGATCAGAGGGTGGACGGCAGACAGAATAGTGAGGCAGCAAACAGAGCAGTTAGAAAAGCAAGCATACTAGGATAGCAAGATAATGGAATAAGCATAATTAAACAAATGCTGATCAGTGTGGCACAAGCTCTTAAATACCTGTGACTTTTCTTTGATCTTTTTCCTGGGCAGGGAATTAAGATGTTTATTTCTCGAAATTTTGCTGAGCCAGGTGTCAGATTCGCGAGTATTTGGCAGACACTTGATGTAAACTATCTCAGCGATATATTGTCATTGAGGACGAAGATCTATCTGATGATCGAAACACGACGCGCTATGTTGCAGTAGTTTGATATATTTATTTAACAGGCACTTTCTCCCCTCGTTCAAATTCCTTTCTATCACTCCTATTTCCTCTGTTTGTCTTAATTACATATAATTATATTTTAATTATATTCAGAGTTCCAATCTCCCACAGATTTAATCAGTAAATTCAGTGATTGGTCAATGCAGTTCAATGTATTCACGTCCTATACCCAATGATCTAATATATGGAATGCATTCTCTTTTATATCTGCTTTTTGTAGTTTTGTATTCTTTATGTTTATTAAGATAATGTATAATGTTCTGGAAAAATTTAGTTCCGAAAAATCCATAAATTTTTATCATTTCCTATTTTCAACTAATTCCAACTTATGATAGCAGGGTTTGAACTGAATCCCATTGTAAGTTGAGGACTACCTGTATACTTTATTTTCAGGTTAGACCTACTTTTTGTATATAATGACTTTTATTAAATAATTGAAAAATGAAATGTCATTCACTTTTTTATTTTTGTAATAAAACAGTTATAAATAAAATTTAAAATGTTTTATTGTATAATTTAAAGCATTTTTATAGTATATACTTGTGTATAAGCCAACCTTTCTACCCCAGTGTTTGAAAATCAGTTAAAATATGAAACCTGTGTAGAAGCTGACCATACAACTTTTCAAGTGTTAGATCAATATGACATTCACTGAAATAAATATATAATACATTAATTGATCATTCATTTATAAATAGATAACACAAAAAATAAAAGTACTTTAAGCCTGCTTATAGGGCCAAAAGTACTTTTAAGTTATTAAAATTCTTGTGGAATACAATACCTATGTTAGTGCTGTATTTTTGTGTATTGCAATGGTTAAATTTTAGCAGAGGTTTGCATTAACAATATTTAATTAAGAAGTGTTTTCAAAATCCAGTTCACTATTGTAGTAGATGACAAAACACCAGACTTACACCATTAAAATATTGCATGTGACATGAAAAAATGCTGAATGATAAGCAGGATATGATTGTGTTGCATCCCATCCAGTTGTATTTCTCTAAAATACAATTTTAATTGAAGTTTTGTTTGGTGGAAAATATTAAATAGATATTAAAGTTTCCATCATTTCAGAATCTCAACAAAAATATTTAATGAAGCTTAAATGAAGAAAAATCAAATCAAAACAATCAATGGAAATTTTGTTGCAACTGACAGGAGTGGAAAGCCATCCAACATATGCAATTGTTGGAAGTGCAAATCTGATATCCTAAATCAGCTGCAAAATAATCAGCATGAACAGGTAACTCTTGATTTATGCTTGGGGTTAGGTTTGCCATATTAGTTTTTAATTAAAAACTTCGTAATTTGAGGTAAAATTACTATAGAATGTAATATCCAAATAAACCTAATTAACTTGCCAAATTTAACCCTTGAAATACAATGGAAAACCTAATTAACTTGTCAAATTTAACCCTTGAAAACACAATGGAATTTTAATGATTCTAAATAATTTAGACAAATTATACAAATTATTAAACCAATGAGTGGCTCCATCTATTAATTAATAACTAAACTAGAATTTAAACAAATTTACCTGAAGATGAAAAAATCTGTCTCAGCCCGGGATCGAACCGGGGACCTTTGGGGTTCCATTCCCAACGTCATACCGCTAGACCACCGAGGCCAACGAACGGATTGATTCTTCAGGCATGATTTTGAACGCATTGATTTCTTCAGGCAACAACTGTAGATTACCGCATCGGACTTTGCCGAACTGGGGCAAAGTCCAGATGTGGCTAGAGCCACACTCCAGATGACTGTGGCTAGATTCAGCCCATCGAACTGGGCTGAATCTAGCCACAGTCCCTCAATGGCACTAGCCAGGCAACACATACACCGGCACAGTCATTAAAGCACAAATTTTTTCAATCCAAACCTCAAGGGAATGTAATCTAAAGTTGTTTCCAAATTAATATAACTGCTTGAAGAATCAGTTCGTTCGTTGGCCTCGGTAGTCTAGCAGTATGATGTTGGGATGGAACCCCAAAGGTCCCGGTTCGATTCCAGGCTGAGGCGGATTTTTTCATCTTCAGGTAAATTTGTTTAAATTCTAGTTTAGTTATTAATTAATAGATGGAACCACTCATTGTTTTAATAATTTGTATAATTTGTCTAAATTATTTAGAATCATTAAAATTCCGTTGTGTTTCAAAGGTTAAATTTGGCAAGTTAATTAGGTTTATTTGGATTAAATTTCCTTGAGATTTGGATTATATAATGTTTATGCTGTAATGAGATATGTTCCAAAATCAAAAAAGTTTCATAAATGGCCAATTACATTAATTTTTGACACAAATACACACAAAAATGAGAATGTTTATGGATGAAAAATACAATACAGCTGCATATTGTAATTTAATATTTTACAAACAAAAAAGTTCATACAATGATAAATTTACAAAAATTCCTTGGTCAAAACTCCTTTGTGACAAAAGTGTATTATCATTGCAAGCAATGCATATGATGAATATTCTTTTGTTTCTTTTTCTTGCACGTTGATATAGAGATTATGGAAAAAAGCCTTGTCCTCCAATTCTCATTTTTCTGTTGGAATTATTTTCTTAAAAAACTGGGTCAGTGTTGACTGCCAGAAAGTTCTGTATTATTTCTACAAGTGTTTGTAGTAGGGATTGAGAAGGGTGTTGATTCTTGCAGATTGCAGAAGCATGCTCCCAATCAAGATCATTATTGGAGAAATTATCCGAAACTTCATGCAATTTGAAAAGATTTTCTCATAGATATTTTTTTGACAGTTCTCTGATAGGTTCCAGATTTTTTACTTCTTTTCTCTTCTGGTTCATGTTCTAGTTGTAAAGCCAATTCTTCAAGGTCTTTTGAAAGTGGTGCAATGTGACTTTCAAGCAATTCAATAATATCCTGAACATCAATGTTGTCAATGTCAAGATCTTGAACTACGTTTATTATTTCATCTACCATATTTGATAATTGCTCCGTCTTAGTCTTTGGGTCTGAAACTGCACTCAGCCACTACTTTTGGCAAATGCCATTCATATATGATTGGCTCACTTCTTCCCAGGAAGACATGATGTTAATGATGGCCTTCAAAATGTGATACAATTTTCAATACTCCTTCACTGTCATTAATGTTTCATTGGTTCTATCATATTTTAAGAGATGTTCACAGATATTATGTCTTAAAATTTGAAATCATGCCTTGATCCATTGGTTGAAGAATTGACATTGTGTTTGGCAGTAGATAAACTAACTAAACTTCTAAATTGTTATTCTGGATATTTTGAAGATTAATTGGATGATGGAGGCATTGTCCAGGACCAATCAAACTTTTTTAGATAAGTTATTAATTGAGCAAAACTTGGAAACTTCTGAACAAAATTGCTGGGTGCATCATTCAGAAAAATAGTCTGAAACCATGCTTTTTTATTATGATGCCAAAAAACTGGAAGACATGTTTTCACCATCTCTTTTATTGCCTGTGGTGTTTCCGAATGATATACTAGCATTGTTTCAGTTTAAAAGATGTTGACACATTGCACCCCAGAAGTAAAATCAAACAATCCTTTGTAGCCTTAAAACAAGGGACACTTGATTCTTTACAGATGATGTAGGATCAGGATAGCATTATCTTCCAATATAGTCCTTTTTTGTTTACATTAAAAACTACATCAAGAGTGTATAAATCTTGTTTTATAATTTGTTGAAATTTGGTTTGATATGAGTCTGCTACTCCAGTATCAGTGCTAGATGCTTTCCCAGACATTTTAATACCATGAATTTTAGAGCAAGATTTAAATCTAAAAAACCACCCCTTATTAGTGACAAATGTTTTGTTGCTACCATTTTCCTCTTTAATTTGGTCAAACAGAGTCTTAGTTTTCTCCCTTATGGCTATCTGGATGACAGGAACTCGTTTTTGCATTAAGTCATCAATCCACAAAATAAAAGTTTTTCCATCTTTTCTAAACAGGCATTCCTTGTATATAAGGTATTAGGTGTTGAAATAGGAGACATATCAAAATAAAAATACTTAATTTCTTCAGCATTTGTTCATTATCATTAAAGATGCAAGGCTTTTAAAGCTCAACAAACCTTCATCTGACAATCTCCAGCATAATGAATCACTTTAATTTTTTTAATCAATTGTTAGAGTTTTATGTAACTTTTTGCTGCCTTCCTGTGCAACCCTAAGGATGCTTTAGGCTCAATTATTTATGAAATGGAATACAGTTAAGTCTGTAGTCCGAGAGACTGAAACCGTTGTGCCGTCACGTGAAATTTTCATGTCACAATTTGTTGTTGTGCAAGAAAGAGAAACTGACATAAACAAATTGTCAGTCACTATTTGTTTGATGCTCAGGCTTATAGTCAGAGTAATTTTTAAGTTCAGTGCACTGATTATTGTAAAATAGTATATAATCGGACTAATTTTTAAGTTCAGTACACTGTTTACTATAAAATAATGTTTTACTGTATCAGTGTTTGTTTTATCTTTACATAATGTTACAAATTGGAAAAAGTGAAAAACGAAAACACAAGGCATTGACTTTGTGGTCAAAAAGGCAGAAATAATTAAGAAATTTGACTTGAGAGAAAAGTTTAGTGATTTGGCTTTGTTTTATGTATTGGACAAGTACCATTTGTGACATTTGTACCCATATGAGCTGGATGAACTGGATTGCTGCTGGGGGCGAGGCTGTGCTCAGGGTTTTGTACACTGCGAGTCACGTGCGTTCCATGCACTCCGTGCGTGTATGTTCGTGAACTGAAGCATTGTTCGTAAAGCGAAGCAAAATTTGTTTGCAAATGGTGTTCCTAGACCGATTTGTTCGTGAACTGAGATGTTCGTGATCCGAGGTATCACTGTATTTGAAAAAGGGTTTCAAAAACATTTTACAATTGTTATAGGGTCTTGATAATGGTCTTGGAATATTAATGAAAACTGTAATGGACATATTTCCTCTTGAATTTAGTCTACTAACCAATATGTGCTCTGCTCTTAGCAAAGCTGGAGAAAACAGTAGTAGGAAGGTAACTTTCATTTTAGTTCTAAAATTGTAAAAATATACAGTTGAGTCTCTGTAGTCCGACACTCTGCGAAGTTCCATACCTCCTACTTGAAATTTTCATGTAACAATTTGTCGATGTGAGAAAGAGACAAACTGACATAAACAAATTGTCAGTTGCTATTCGTTTGTTGTGCAGGTGTTATAGTCAGACTAATTTTTAAACTCAGTATACTGTTTACTGCAAAATAATGTTTTTTTACTGTATCAGTGTTTGTTATTTATCTTTAAATAATGTCACAAATCAGAAAAAGTGAAAAACGAAAACACAAGACATTGACTATGGTTGAAAAGGCAGAAATAATTAAGAAACTTGACTTAGGAGAAAAGTTTAGTGATTTGGCTTTGTTTATGGTATTGGATGAGCCACCATTTATGACATTTTAAAAAATTGGGATAAAATTGAGGGGTTTGTGAAAGATTTGGAGAGCAAGAGCAGTGACAGGAAACTGTTAATGAACTGAGCATATTAGTTTGTGTAATTCCATATTTTTTATTGAACATCTAATAATCTGATAAATCTCTGAAACCCGACAAGTCCCGATCCCATATGTGTCGGATTAGAGAGACTCTACTGTAAATAACTATAGATTGTTGCAATAACATTTAAATATTTATTTAAACTTTCTAAGTTCTTTATTTCTGAAATAATTTTATTTGTTTTTAAGTTATTATAAATGCACCATCAATTAAATGAATATTAAATTCAGAATATTTTAATTTTGATTTAAATATATTTTTAAGGTCATAAAACTATATTTATCAGAAATTTTGAATGAAAAATTTTTTTATGGCATCAGAAGAATTTATCTGGTTATTTTTAATGAATTCCTAAATTTTAAATATTTATTTATTGTTGCTTATCTTTTGTAATCAAATAGAATAAACATAATTAAATTTTAATATGATGATAATGAATTTAAAATGATATAAACTCCCATATAAATTGTTGTTTTATGCACATACAGGTGCTCCACTAATTACAAACATTCATAATTACGAATGTGAAATTTTAATTTTCAAATTTCATGAATTTAAAAAACTTCAATAATTTTAAACAATATTATAGCAGAATGGACAGGAAAGTATTAATAAACTGAGCATATTCCTTTGTGTAATTCCATTTTTTTTCATTGAGTATCCAATAATCCGACAAATCTCTGGAATCCGACAAGCCCCAGAACCATGTGTGTTGGATTAGGGAGACTCTACTGTATGTAAAATTTAAAAATCATTTTCTGTACCTGTCGAGGCATAAATAGAAAACAATTGTGGATGCAATCTTGATCAATGATATCTAAACAGAACACTGCTTAAACTCTTTTACTAAAATATTAAGTAGTTTCTAGCACTTACTGTGGGTTGAGTAATTCTTTTCTTTCTCAAATAATCGTTCTTTAATTTGCTAATGTTTTCGGTATCGTTACCATCTTCAGGCTATCATTCGTTCTCAGAAAAAACGTTGATTCAAACATTAATATAGTTCTAAAACAGGATTATAGCAGAACTAATTAAATTCAAAATATAGAAGTAAGTTGCTTAACAACTGTCTCCATAGTTACTAGAGGTTTTTGTAAAGATATTATGTTAAAACGAGGATAACTGAAATGAAAAATAAATGGAGAATAATTTTTAAAAGTTGTAAAGATATAAAGATTGTAAAAAAATGTAAAGAGGACAAAAAAAATTATAGATGGTGCTGTAGGGAATTGAGGCTTAATAACGTGGGTTCCTCTTATTTTTCCCGTAGCGGACATTTCCAGGCAGCTGGGAGCTCAATTGCAGTTCTATCATTCAGCAACTTTTCCGTCTTCCCTCTTGTCATGATTTCTAAAGTTTCGGCTGTGAATGCCTGGATCTTTTTAGTTATAGATTTAATGACCTTAGCCTCATTCCATTGTATACTGAGGTCCAACGAGTATGCTTCTTGCGCTAATGCCATATTTGTTCTAGCGTTGGCTATGTCGCTTTATGTTCCTGTAGACTCTGTGCTAGGGTGCGGTTAGTTACTCCTATATATTTAGCGGGTTGTTTCATGCGTTTATCAATAACTGAAATTTCGTATACCCCTTGTCTTTCAGTTTCTTTCCTTGGATCTTTCTCGTTTCTTAATAAGTTGTATACTGTGGGTCCTCTAAGGGTTGCTAATTTCCGGTTTGTTAGTTTAGCTACTTTTTTGGCTAAGCTATAACTAGCTGCTTCGTGTTGAACTGTGAGGTATCCATTATTTTGTCCTATTTGATGATGTTGAGTATTATTATGCTGGCTAGCAGAATTTATTAATTTCTTTTTTACACTGTTATAAACACTCAACATGAAAGATTTAGTATTTCAATGCTGCTTCCTGACCTTTAATATGTAGTCCATTTCGGCTTTTAGTTTGTCATTATCAGAGCAATAATTAAGAGCTCTCTTGAAATAGAAATTAAAGGCTGACTTTTTGTATCGGGTAGGATCCCTGGACCATCTGGGGATTATTATAAGCTCGTGCGTAGGTTTCCTATAAACTTGCGTCATTAAGTTTCCATCATTAATCTCAGCTTGTATGTCTAGAAAATGCACACATTTTTGCTACGTTGTACATTCTTTAAGTTTAATCCATATTCTGCTAAGGAGAAGGTTTTTTTCAAATTTGTCAATGGGATCCTCGTTTCTCCAAACTGTTAGGATGTCATCTATATAACGTATGTAGAATTTAAGTGCTGGTTGGAAGGACAGCAATCTTTGGCTTTCCACATCCCTTAAACTATTTCTGCTAAAACTCCAGCTAAGGGACTTCCTATAGGTACATCCCTTATTAGAAATAGTACTAAGGGATGTGGAAAGCCAAAGATTGCTGTCCGTCCAACCAGCATTTAAATTCTACATACGTTATATAGATGACATCCTAACAGTTTGAAGAAACGAGGATCCCATTGACAAATTTGAAAAAAAACCTTCTCCTTAGCAGAATATGGATTAAACTTAAAGAATGAACAACGTAGCAGACAAAGTGTGCATTTTCTGGACATACAAGCTGAGATTAATGATGGAAACTTAATGATGGGATTAACCATTTCAAACTAACCAAACGAACACAGCCAAACTCCCCCTGGTGGATAAAGTTTGATAATGACTTTATCCACCAGGGGGAGTTTGGCTGTGTTCGTTTGGTTAGTTATTTTGAATACTTTTGAAACCAAAATTACAAAACAGTCTTTGAAAAAAAGTAAATACAACTTTAAAATATTTTTCCCAGATGTGAAGCACTTGTGTTGATTGTATAGACAGCATTGCCACGCTATATACAAAAGAGCTGAACACATGTTAGATATGGGAATAACTTTATATTGATTTGAATTCCAATTCACATGTTTAAAATAGGCTTGGTCGTCAGTGTGTTAATCTTGGAAGTTCATTCTTTTAAGATGATAACTTCTGATAAAATTAGAAAAACTTTATACTGCAGATTCTCTTATAAATAAATTAATAGAAAGAGTGGGAGTCTAATAATGTCAGTTGTGTGGTACTTCTGAATTATGTATAAAAATAATCTACAAAGTTTCTAAAACAGTAATATAATACTGTAGGAAACAGTAATGCACATATATAATTAATATAGTAGTGAATATAAATAAATAATGATAAAAAAAAAGATAGGTTTATCTACTGTCTGTCTCAGTTTTTTCATACACTTAGATTCCTGTTAAACTTTTGCATGTTAGCAATTAAAAAAATTAAGTCTAATTAATATGCAAAAATTAAAATTATCAAATTGTGTTTGATTTACATTGAAATTTTTACAATTATGTTTTTTTTATTCTCTTTCTAACAATGTAAGTATTTTTTTTTTTAGCTTTCATTCTGTATATGAAATCACTGAAGAAAAAATTTTTTAATATAAAGATTTAGTCATCCAATGAAATAATTATTATCTTTGGATAATAGCAGGTCTTCTAAATAAAACAAGCCATAAATGAAGAAAATTAAACCATATTTAAAAAACTTGATAAAAAAGCAATTACTATGTAAATTTTGATTAATGAATATTAATTAATCTAGGCTATGTATTTCAAAATTTACAAAAATTTATTGAATTATTGCCATTTATATGAATAATTTATATTTATTGATATGTTTTCCCTTAATTTAAATAATTTTTAATTTAATATTTTATAAATTTTCAAATTTATATCAAAAAACCTAATGAAAACAAATAAAAAAAATTGTCTTCTCTCATACATAAACAGCTATAATATTCTTCATTAATTTTATTGGACTCCCAAATGGTTGGCTTTCATTCCACTCCTAACACCACACTTTTCAGAGAGTAGTAGGATTAGCAAATAAAATGTTGGAAAGAATTGGCAGCAATAAAATAATAAAAATGCCAAGCCCCTTTTAATGGTGAATCTTTATTTATATTAATATTTTCTCATTTTTTCACAATAATACAATGAAAATGAATTAATAAAAATGTATCACCTATTTTAATAGAATTACACAAAATTCTAGAATTATTTATATTTTTTTAAATTTTTAAGATTTTACAGTTCATACTATAAAAAATTTGTTTTTGCAAAAAATTTGACTAACTTTATTTCAATATATAATCAGAAGAACATAAACACAGTAATCTAGAAAACAAATATTAAAGGATACAAACAGGATTATGGAAAATTTATTACACATGATCCTGTTTATACTGCTTCATATTTGTTTTCAAGTATTATAAGGGATGGCAATTAATTCAAAAATTACAGCATCAGAAATAATTTTTTTTAGTCATAACTAATGATATTAGCATCTATTGGCTTATATAATTTACTGATTTGTATTTTATAAACTAGCACTTAACTGCGCAGTAATAGTTTGTTTTCACAAAAACACATGATTTTCAACCCTTTGTTTTCACAAAAAGAAAAACGTATTTTATTCAAGTATAACATTTTCAGTACTTCAATACTCTCTTCAGTATGTCAAGAACCATTAATCAATGTATTTTACAAAGAATATTTATCTATTTTAGAACAAATGTTTCAAATTATAAATTATGGACAATAATAGGAAAAGAATAAAAAAAATTTTTTATAAATTTAAGATAAAAATAATTTTCGGATCATGCATTATGTGTTACTCTGGTTACTAAAAACAAAATAAGTAGAATGTTGATTTTCGATTTTTGCATTTTTAGTGATTCTTAAATTTTATTTAGCACTTTAAAACTCAAAAATATTTTTTTACTGCTAGATGTCATGTTTTCAACACACTTCTGCCAGTTGTTCATTAATAATGTTGCCTTGCTTCATTCATCTCAGTATCTCAATTGTTTCATATGTGAGACTTTCTGATTTTGTAATGTATATCTTTATGATTTTAGCTTCCTCCTATTTTACTTTTATAAAATTGCCTCCTTCCTAGTCTATCATTTAAATTTCTTCCAGTCATTCGTATATAAAATTGTTCTACATTGCTATAGTAATTTATTAACAGGATCTGATAATATAATTTATATTTTGTTCTTTATTTTCTAGTTTATGTATTTAATTACTCAGTTTTCAACTTAAATCATGTAGTTTTGTTTAATTGGAATTTAGAATATTCCAAATTTTTATTGGTTTATAATCTGATGAATTTGTTATAACTTAAAAATGTTTTCAGCTCAATGAAATTAATAATTTCTAGATTAGAAGCATTTTTTAAACTATTGTGAAAACTCTTTTTTAAATAATATTGAATATTAAAATTTATCTTTTATTTAATTAATTAAAATTATTTTAAGGTTATTCAATTCTTTGAAAAACTGCCAGGATACACAGAGTATTTTGAAAATAAGGAGACAGTAGCACCAAGAACTTCAACATGGATTCTTCTAGAAGATAAAGCACCATATGGTACAGGTAATAAAAACTAATATCACTCAAATTATTTGGATTTCTTAATTTTCTCTTCTCATAATAATAATATTTTCATGGTTTATTATGCAATTTATAATTCACAAAAAGTAAAAAAAAAAATTCTTTTAATTTTAAACTTTAATTGGATGAGTGATAATTAATTCAGGTTAAAATTAAATCTAAAAATGAGTAACTAAGAATTTGGTCAGGATGTTCTGATACCAGGAACAGTTTTTGTTATAATGCTTCAGTACAATACAATATTTAACACATTGAAATAGAATAAAAAACGATAAAAAAAATTTTTTACATTCAATCATAATTTACTCAATGAATATATTGTGGATTGGTTTTTTGTGATGCTTCAGTACAATACAATATTTAACACATTGAAATAGAATAAAAAACGATAAAAAAATTTTTTAAATTCAATCATAATTTACTCAATGAATATATTGTGGATTGGTTTTTTTTTTGTGTGTGTGTGTGTGTGTGTGTGTGTGTGTGTGTGTTTATTAGATGAAAATGTGTGCCTGCAATGATGGGTTCTAAATTTTTCGATTGCTGAAATTTGTTTTTAAATTACATTTTAAATATAGAAAATTTGAATGGATTATATTAGTAGAATCTGGATTATTTTTCATTTAATCTTATCGATTCTGCTTTCTATTCTATTATATTTTATTAATCTTATTTCAGTTTTGGGATGAAATAATTTTATTTGAATTTCAAGTAAAACATTTAAGTTTAGTATGATGATCTCTAAAATTCATAAAACTGAAAAAATGTTGCCGATAATACAAAATTATTAGGCTCTTAATTATTGCTCTGATAATGACAAACTAAAAGCCGAAATGGACTACATATTAAAAGTCAGGAAGCAGCATTGATATACTAAATCTTTCATGTTGAGTGTTTATAACAGTGTAAAAAAAGAAATTAATAAATTCTGCTAGCCAGCATAATAATCCTCAACATCATCAAATAGGACAAAATAATGGATACCTCACAGTTCAACACGAAGCAGCTAGTTATAGCTTAGCCAAAAAAGTAGCTAAACTAACAAACCGGAAATTAGCAACCCTTAGAGGACCCACAGTATACAACTTATTAAGGAATGAGAAAGATCCAAGGAAAGAAACTGAAAGACAAGGGGTGTACGAAATTCCAGTTATCGATAAATGCACAAAACAACCCACTAAATATATAGGAGTAACTAACCGCACCCTAGCACAGAGGCTACAGGAACATAAAAGCGACATAGCCAATGCTAAAACCAATACGGCATTAGCACAAGAAGCATACTCGTCGGACCTCAGTATACAATGGAATGAGGCTAAGGTCATTAAATCTATAACTAAAAAGATCCAGGCATTCACAGCCGAAACTTTAGAAATCATGACAAGAGGGAAGACGGAAAAGTTGCTGAATGATAGAACTGCAATTGAGCTCCCAGCTGCCTGGAAATGTCCGCTACGGGAAAAATAAGAGGAACCCACGTTATTAAGCCTCAATTCCCTACAGCACCATCTATAATTTTTTTTGTCCTCTTTATATTTTTTTACAACCTTTATCTTTACAACTTTTAATAATTATCCTCCATTTATTTTTTATTTCAGTTATCCTCGTTTTAACATAATATCTTTACAAAAACCTCTAGTAACTATGGAGACAGTTGTTAAGCAACTTACTTCTATATTTTGAATTTAATTAGTTCGCTATAATCCTGTTTTAGAACTATATTAATGTTCGAATCAACGTTTTTTTCTGAGAACGAATGATAGCCTGAAGATGGTAACGATACCGAAAACGTTAGCAAATTAAAGAACGATTATTTGAGAAAGAAAAGAATTACTCAACCCGCAATAAGTGCTAGAAATTACTTAATATTTTAATCTTGATCAAGCTCTGCTGATCTGTTTCAATTGCAGTCACTTGACTGATCCTATAGAATTACTGTAACTTCTCTAGCTTCGTTTCTCTCTTTAATACCTTTTGCACAATTGAGCTGGCAAAAGCACTTCAACTCAACTGCCAGAAATTATTTGCTTTTGTTATTGTATGGAAACTTGTAGTCTCTTTATGTTGTGATTCATATGTTTGTTCGTTCTGTCATATAATGATTATGTAGAATAATGTAAATAAATTTAAATCTGTTAATTTGTCGGCAGATGGGGAGAGTCTCAGATGATCGCTTTTGTTCTATTTAGAGAAGCTTCTAAAAAATGTAAAAATTCTTGTAAACCACATGTAACAGTAACAAAATCTATAAAGAATCTATATATTGAAATTATAAATCTATACATATCTTTAAAAATACAAATTTCATAATTTTGAAACTATGTAATTTGATGCTTCATAAATCGAGGGTTATCTGTATTTTTTAATTGACCAGAACTATTTGAATTATGTGCAAATTGTTGATCAGAAACATTGGAGATCACCGTACAGAATTTCCATTTAATATCAGTTGATGATAGATGCAGTAACAGTGGATATGTTGACTCATTAAAAGACATCAGTCTATATATTCATTTCATGATCTTATTTGTGAAGACTCAGTAAATTAATATTTTTGAATTTATTTAAATATGAATATTTTCATACATCTACATATTTTTAATAATATAATTGAGAAGAAATAGGCATTTTTAGAAACAAATTATGGTGTATTTAGCTGCTAACATAGGACATGAGACTAGCACAGAGAATGCAATGTGATCACTTTATATATATATTGTACAGTATCCAATATTTAAATACCTAAAAAAATATTAATTTATATACAGTCATACATATACAGATATTTAAGAAATTCAGTGCCATTGACGTGAATAGATGTCATATGCAAACAACAATTGTGTGACGACAACAGGCCATTGCCGTGATAAAGTGTCAAGATTCTGGAATGTTTTTATTAAATTAATTTCCGCTTATCTATTAAATGATTTTTGAAATTTGATTTATGCATATTTTATACTCTTATTATTACTTTCGAATATCGATTTATAAAAATTTCCATTTGTTTATTTATTTTTTCCTTTTTATTTGGTGTATTGGAAGTGTTTTGATCAACATAATTTCAGTCTAAATTCTTATAAAATGATTTATTTTATTCAAAAATAGTTTTTAGTTGCCATTTTTTTGTTGAAAAGTACTTTTTTGGCGGTCTATAGACATCATGTCATGTCGAAAAAAATCTGTGCCCCTTTCATATACTGTATAGACATCAAGGATGTGGAACTTTTTTATAAATTAATTTTTGCTTATCTATAAATAATAATTAAAATTTAATTTTTTCGTATTTTAGAATGTTGTTATTACTATCGAATAGTGATTGATAAGAATTTTTGCTTGTGTTTTATTTATTTATTTTTTCCTTCTTGTTTGTTATATTGAAAGTATTCTGAACCTACATAAATTCAATCTAAATTCTTGTAAAATGTTTTATTTTATTCTAAAAATATTTGTTTTTGTTGAACTGTCCTGCTTTTAGTGTGAGGTTGTAAAATCCATATGTGTACTAATTGATTTTACAGCACCACCCTCCCCTATCACCTGTTTCTTTCTCACTCTCTCCTTTCTATTTTTATAAATTGGACTATCCCACTATTGTAACTTATTGCTTTCCTAAATTATTTCTTTGTCTTAGAGAACTCACTTTGCACTGGTCTTCAGTTTGATAAGGTCACATATTTTTCTGCTTCGTTTTCTTTGTTCGAAACGATCCGATTTCAAAATACATTCCTGATTTTAATTGAATTTTTACAATTTTTTTTATAAAATGTAAATAAATTTTATGTATTTATAATATATTCCTGTTCAAATTTATTAATAGGAAATTCAATGAAACATTAAAAAAAAAAAAAAATTGTTAAATAATTGAAACTTAACAAAATATCTTCATAACCTTTTGTTGACTTCAAGTTGACCTTATTAATTTACATCAAGCTAAATAGTGTTGGGGGAATTATCGGTCGACTTTGCAGAACTGAGCTACAAAAATATCCAGTTCGATATTGGAAGTCAAATATAAATTACAGTAAGTCTTCAATGAAAATAAATAATGGATTATAATTTAAAAATTACAAGAGAAAAATTAAAGAAATTAAATAATTCAATTAAAATGGATATATTATTCCTAAATATTGTATTATTGATTCAAATTTATAGATATTTATAAGGAAAACTAAGAAAATAGAAACAAACTAATGTAAACAATATTCCGACATTTTAAATGGGCGTGGCACGCAAGCAATTAGATTGCTAGCTAGCAACTGTATCGTCATTTTCTTCCCGGGAAATTTCTGTGCCGCCTACTAATATAGAGCTAACTAACTATTGGTGGAATAGGTATTTTCTGAACTAATAAAGAAAATCATCATAAAATATAGCTGTAACTGTGTAAAGGGGATGGATTTATACTTCTCAACAAATTTCTCGGAAAAAATACTATATTTTTATAAAATAAAACAAAAAATAATAACAATATGTAGAAAAACAATATCAGAGAGTATAAATAATTGCTTCTCAAGTGATAATTTCTATAAGTTTATGCATATTTTATATGCAAATATAACACAATAATCCAGCTAAAATAATTTGCATATGTTAAGTTAGAAAAACAATTTTACATCAAAATATGGACCAATTTTAATCGTTCATGGCTTGTTTTCTTCAGGAGAGATGTGGGTATCTAATAAAAGCAATAATTTCAATGGATGGTTAAACAATCACAAAAGACAAACATATAAACTTTCACCTAATATAGGCAATGAATACTTTGGCGAATAAAGAAATTTTAAAAAAATAATTAAATAGTAAAAGAAAGAGAGACAGAATCTTTATAAACACAAAAAATTTCAAAATTTTTTGAAAAAAATAAGCGAGTTATGAATTTTTTTATATTTATGAATAGTAATTAGGCTTAATTATAAAAAACGGCTGGCCTGTTGCTTGCACGTGGAAATTGATAACGGTCGGCACTGAACGGGTTAAAATAAAAAATCAAAAGAATTAGTAAGATAATGATATTTGTTTGAAATAAATATAGCAGATCATGTGGCTGGTGTGAAAGAGTGATGGGAATGTGGCATGACTGAACAGACAAATCTGGAACCATTGGAAAATTTTTTGCAAGATTACAATGTTGAAAAAAATTTTCCAATTTTTGATAATTCTATTTATATATTGACCTCCATTCTGCAAATTTTTTTTTTTTTTTTTGAAAATATTCCTCATTTTATACATGAGTACATACAATAATTTTATTTGCAACTGTTTTATTATACAAATTAAAAAAATAAAAAAAATTCAACGTGAATTGAATTATCTTGGATAATATGGATTCTCAGTTAAATGAAGCTTGATTAAGCAGGATTCTACTCTATTTAATTTCTAATGCAATATTAAAAAATAATCACGTTTTTTCCCCAATTTATGAAATAACACTTATACAGGAAATTGTAGTTTATATCTAACTTCAGGAGCTTCTTATCCTTCATATATAAAAAAATTCCAATAAGAAAAAATTTCAAAGTTGAATAATATATATGTTATGATCTGGATGAATATAATAATTTGTCAGAGATGCCATACTAGTATGTTTCACATATATTGGATCCCAAATACATATATATTAGCATGCAAAGTATTCTTTAAAATAATAGAATGCAAAATAGGAGAATTCACACTAAAGAAATTATTGAGATATGAAAAAGTTTGAAAATGAAAAAATAATCCTGAAGAAATTAAGGATGAATGTTTTTGGCAATAAAATTTTTAATTTATAAAGAAAAAGAGTCAAATGTAATAAATTCCTTTATCAATGAAATGTTATATTTAGAAAAGCTAACAATAAAGAATTATTCACAAAACATAGTCATAATTAAAAAATATAATAAGAAATATGCAATAGCCTCAAAATAAATTTGAATAAAAATAATTGAGAAAGGGGAATAAAACTTGAACTTAATAATCAAAGTTGAGAGAAATTAGTGTCTAATCATTGAAAATATTACATTATAGGCTTAAAAAAGGCTTAAATATTGTCCTGATTCTTATTTCTCTTGGTAATGATCTATTTATGATATGATTGGTTTGAAATGTAACCATTCAAATATTCTTTATACGCCATGTTTTCTGTTTTTTATAATAAAGTTGAAGATGAAAATGCCACATCAAGTTAATATTTGAAAAGTGGAGTCGCAGTCAGTAACTCTATACAAACATTTCTGACTGTGACTCCACTTTTCAAATATTAATCCAAAAAATTTTCTTACAAGTAAATAGATAACTGAAGCTTGAGCTTTCTCTTAAATAAATTTAAGTTTGTCTTTTAAGTTTCTTTAAGTTTAAGTAGTTTTTAAACTGGTAAATATTGATATCATTTATTGGACAGCAGAAAATTATTCTGTGAAACACAAACATTGAAACAGAGATTAAAAAATTCTTGCTGTTTGCTTGTTTTTGTTTGTTTGTTACTTATACTGTAGTAGTAATAATTTTAACAGACACAGGATAATCAGATTATAGTAAACTCCATAACTTCATGATTTAAAATCAATTTTTTAGTATTTGCAATTAAGGTATTGTAGAAAAAAGGAGAAAGAAGTCCTAGGAAAAAATCTGTTTAGGACACAGTTGAATCCCTTTAATTGTCAACAATTGATAGGTAAAGACTAATTGACTTATGATCTTTGCAACTGTGAATTTACTATAAAGAACATTTTAACAGAGTGCCCTTGTTTTACTGCGAACATTTAGAGATTTTTAATAGTTTTGTTTTTAATCATTTTAAAATTTTATTTGGAAAGAATTTTAGTAATTATAATCTTTCTTATCAGATAGTAGGTTTTAGGTGTAGTTTTTCTTTTACATGACTTTTTACTTCTAATAAATAAGGACAGTTTTGTAAACATGATATAAAATTCTTTACTTGGGGAAAGAAGTAAATATCGCAAATAATGTAGAGTTATATTCCAGAATACACTTTATAATTATTGTGAAGAGTTATGTCCTACTATTGTATGTAATATTTGTAAATCGCTTAAAATATTTGAAATAATTATCTGAAAATTGTTAAATAATTGTTAAAAATCCAAATATAATGTAAACTTTAATAAAGTGCAAAAGTTTAGAAGGAAAAAAAATTCAGAAAGTACCGAGAATCGAACCTACACCCTCAGATCGTCGGAACCACTTCCCCACTACAACATGTAGTCGAATGTCCGAGTTTAGTTATTTAAGTAAAACAAAAATTTCGAATTTTCAAAAGAGACGCTATTTAAGTAAAACAAAAAATTTATGAAATTTCAAAAGCAATTTTCTCAAAAATGCTAAAGTAGTGGCCCCCAATATAGGGGGGTGATTCTTCACTTATTGTTTATGCTCTTTCAGATGACAAAATATCGGCAAAATCCCAGACACATCAGGTGCGATGTTCCCTTGTGAGTTATAATGAAATCACACAATATGACATTTTGGGACATCATCTATTATCAAGTTACATAGGCATCATTCCTGTGAGCTATGACATCATCCTGATGTCACTTACTATTATGACAACCACAGTTTGAGAGATTTAAATAGTATTTTAAATTATGATTCCAAAATGCCCCACAGCCATCATGAGACTAATAAACTTATTAAATTGTAAGTTTTTAATAGATAGTTCAACTTACGATGATGTATAAGCAAATTCTGTGATTGATCAATGTAATTCAGTGGGTTTGATCCTGGACCCAGTGATCTGATATATGGAAAGTATTCTTTTTTTATGTCTGGTTCTTATAACTTTGTGTTCTTTATGTTTATTAAGATAACATATAATGTTCTAGTAAAATTAGTTATGAAAAATCCATAAATTTGGACATTTCTGACTTCCAATCAAATCCAGCTTATGACAGTGAGGTTTTGTTTGAATCCTGTAACTGTAAGTCAGATTTGGTTGGAATGAAATATGTATATATAGGTAGTTGAGGATTATCTGTATATACACATTTCATTACTATGAAATCTAATTGAAACTTTTCAGGAATAAAAGATAAATGCTATATGTTTAAATGAATACCACAGAATATAGATTACTATTTTTCTCTCTATGCATTAATTATTATTTAGTCACTTCACTTAAACTTATTTTTTTAGTTCAATTTTTGCAGGATTTCCCAAACTTTTTAGATCTAAGGAGCCCTATATCAGAAAAGTATTTAAACAACTCAAGTATACTTCAAGTTTACATATGTGCTGAAAACTATTTATACTACTGTATTTGTTGATTATTAAGTAAATAT
This sequence comes from Olivierus martensii, assembly GCA_000484575.1. Lineage (NCBI taxonomy): Eukaryota > Metazoa > Arthropoda > Arachnida > Scorpiones > Buthidae > Olivierus > Olivierus martensii. The sequence goes on along the minus strand of AYEL01065252.1, from coordinate 27,935 downwards.
AGTCTATAAAACAGCACTTTCTGCAGTAACATCCAAAAGAACAACTTTATTATTTAGAAACATTTTTGGTATTCAGTACCATCATCAGCTAAACATAAACTATAAGAAAATATCAATAAAAATTGTTAAAAAATTTATAAAAATTCTAGAATGTTTTAACATCACTTATGCTATATTTAAAAACAAATCCTTATTTTTAAAAAATAGATTAAAAAATATTTGCAGATATACATATACATTAACCCAAAGTGAAATTTCATAAATAGCCTAACCTAGAACGTGATTTAATGTATAAAGTTCTAAGTTTTCTAAAATTTTTAAGATTTCATATTTGAAGTTAAGGAAATAAAAATAGAAATTAAAATAAAATTAAGGTTTTTTAAATTAAGTTTGGCAGTTTTTAAATTCTTGGTTAATTGCATATCTCCATAGTAGGGGAGATCTTACTTATTCTGTCATTGATAATGCTGCCAGTATTTTGCCTTTTATAAATTTCCATTGTTTCTGCTACAAATATTTCTTCTTTCTATTTGTCTCAATATTTTGATTTTGTCCCATTTGACTTTTACATTGCTATTGTAAACTTTTTTGGCTAGCTCTGTGGATATGTTGCCCTTTTTGATAGCTCTCTAATGTTCAGTTATTCTTTCCCCTATGTTGCGGGTGGTTGCTCCTACATAAAATTATTGTTTGTTTTCTTCTATATTAAAAATGGGAATTTCATATACTCCAGTTTTTTGTCTTTTTATATTTGTCTTTGTCATTTCTTAATGCATTAAATATTGTTGTGTTCCTTTTAACTATGTACTTTACTTTTTTTTTAAGCACTTTCTTAATAGTTCTTAAACTTCCTATTGTGTATGATATTGGCATGTAATTATTTATTCTTTGGTTGAGTTTGTCCTCTGTTTTTTTCTTGTTTATTTGTTTGCACATCTGTAGTTGTTATAATAATCTTTATTGATTTTATCGCATATACTCAACATGAACTTATTCCTATATCCGTGTTTTCTTCCAAATTCTAAAATTTTATTTTTCTTTTTTCTGTGATCTTCTGTTTGGTGACAGTATGTAAAGCATCTTTTGAAATATGATGTAAATGCTGCTTTTTTGTATTTCATCGGGTCATTGGACCAGAAGGGAATTATTGTTGGGACAAATGTTGATTTTCTACTGCAGTAATGTAGGAGCTCTCTTTTGTTGTTATGGATACAGCTAAGTAGTGAGCATTCATTTTATTGCTCACTAATAGATGTATAATTGCAGTTACTATATTAATAATTACTAGTAATTAATCTATATTTTTTTGATGATATCATATTAAGATTTGAACATAGCAAACACTGCATAACATGACATTTTCCAATACAGGGCTCGACAAACCCGGTAAGCTTTTATTATTATTATTTTATATTAAATAGATATTATATTATTTAATTATATATAGTTTAGTTATCAATTGTTTCTGCATTTCTCATTTCATTTCTGGATCCCTGACGCATCGCTTATCCACATCACTCACAGTTTTTGGTTACAATCCTGGCATTCATTTAGCTATATATTCTTCACCGTGCTGGAGCAACACAATCTAAACTGCTCCTAGTGTCAGACCTGGTGTTTCAACATTATAGACGAGCGTGCATACAGTTTTTTGACACCCTTTGACCCTGCAATTTGATGTTAAGAGACACAAAAATTTCATCAATAAGAGACCCCACATATCCCCACTAAGAATCAATTTCCCATAGATATAATATTAAAATCAGGGATTCTAGGAGAAAATAAACACAGCAGTATGTAGCAGAAATATGTTTATTTATATTTGATTTGAAATGTTTTCGACCATATTATGGTCATCAGCATTGAAAATCATTAAAACGAACTTTCATAGAACAATGGAATAATTATTCTATGTAAGTTCATTTTAATGATTTTTGCTAACAATGACCAAAATATGGTCGAAAACATTTCAAATCAAATATAAACAAACATATTTCTGCTTCATAGTACTGTGTTTATTTTCTCCTATTTATATTGATGATAGCAGTTCTGTACATTGCATCTTGATTAGGGATTCTGTTTTCAACAATGAAATTAAATAAAGGTAAAAAAAAATCAGTAGTTTATGATTAAACAATTTATTTATATTAAAAAATGAAAACATAGCCTTTAAAAACAAGTAAATTATAATAATAAAATTATTTATATCATATAAATGTTAAAAAATTTTTATTCTTTGTTATTATTGATAGATAAGTAGATGAGGTTTTTTACAGATGAATTACTGCCTAAAGCACGATCCAAGAAGGAAAATTATTTACATATCATGTTAATAAAACTATGGCAACCAAATAGGGCACTACTTATGCATTTCAGTCTGTCATTTTGAGTTTCCATTTTCAGAGCAGACAATGGAGTTTCTACTTAGTCATACTGTTTTGATTAGCTATATACATGATTTTAGATGCCTTTTTATGAATTTTCAGAATTTATTTATTGCAATTAACATCTACATTTTTGATTTTTGTTTTTTTTTTTGATATTTCACATTTGGAAAAATTTGCAAATCCAGGAACTCATACACTGAGAACTATCTGTATTATATTATGAATATTTTTTAGGGTTATGATTATAGATAATAATTGGTAAAACTGACTAGGTTCATTTCTAAAGAAATTTGTGTTTATGATATATGCAGTTACAAATGACATTATATTGATATTTAAATGACAGTAGTATAGTTTTATTGCATTTTTAATCCTCATATGAAATAACATAAAAATACGAGGGTTATTTTTTAAATAAGGTCCGTTTTTTAATCAAAAGAAAAATACTGCAAATATCATTAAAATATTTATTATTCCATATTCTACATACTTTCATCTACTTTTCTACATAATTTCTGTTTTCGTTCAAACATTTGTCATACCATTTAAATTTGCAGTGGTAGCCAATTGTCTACTCAACTTTTTGAAATTTGTCAAGCCCTGCCAATAATAAAATTTTTATAAATAATCAATAAACACATTATATGATATACATATATGATTTGTTAATAAAATTTTTGAAATCTATTTGCCCATTTTCCATAAAAATTTATAATAGGCCTATATATTTGTGTCAATCAAATCCCTAAAACAGAGATGGGGCTTTGAAAATTTTACAAGATGGCTGTGGGTATTGTAATGCCAAACATGATCAAAATTAACCAGGAGTTGGATATTTTGGAATCACAATAAAAAGTATGTTTAATCCTTTCAAATTATTGCAATTTGAATGTTGCTGGATCCTTCAACTACCAGAGAAGATTTAAGATTGAACAACTGTTAGGATTCAGGACTGATTCTGGAATGGGTGACAATCTCAAACATGGCATCATAAGATATGAAATATCATTGTTGAGGCAATAATTCTGGGATAGAACATAGAACTTCAAAGATAATATTATTGAATGTGTGGCATAATAGTTAAATTGTTATATGTCATTATCTAATGCACATTAACATAATATGCAATATCATGATAATAAATGTGGATGATATTTAATAGATCTTATATTATTATGAAGATTCTGATTTTAATTAATCATATATTTTGATTATAATTAACAGATCATATCGCATATGATCTATTAAATATAATTTGCCAGGCTAGAGTACATGATGATCCAAACTTTTATTTCATTGTCACTAAATCAATCTATAGTTGTTTTTGTAATTTGTATTTTTATAATATCTTTCTGAAATATAATTACTGGATTTTTCTCTTAATTATAGAAGAAAGTTATTAAGAATATCCTGATAATCCACATCTTTGGAAAGGGGTTTAATAAATGAAATACTAAGCTTGCCATTTGAGTTAAATTCTGCTCAGATCATGATAATTCCTATACATTGAACTCTTTCTAATAACAGCTTTCTTTTTCATGATTGCATGCCTTTAATATTTTATGTCATCTGAGCTGTCCAAACTGAATTTTTTCTCAGAAAATATGGCATGATATGACATTATCATCTTCAACAGCAAATTTCAATTTGGTTTTATTATTTTTTTGTACTAATTTGGAATTTATATTTTATTTTTTACATATTTTTGGTTTTTAGAATTCTCTAACACAACATTGACAGATCTGGACATTATTAATAACTAGAACAGATATACTATTTGAAGATGTGCTCCTTTTGAAGTGGCCATGCATAAAATAGATCTGTTTGAATGTGCTGAAAGTTTTGATAATATTCCTGATTTGATTTTTTAATATAATTGGCTGGAGTACATAAGGAAATTATGTATAACTGTCTTTAAATTTATTTTATTAATAAAACAATTTTCCTATCTTTCACTTGTTAGTTTTTATCTGCGCTTTATAAAAAATCAATAACACTTTTATCTTCTCCCATTTTAAAGTATGAATACAAATCAGTAGATTAAATAAGATTACATCAGCAAACAAACTGAAAATGTTTAAATTATCCATGTAATTTTAAATTTTTCCTCCAACTCTCTTTAATATAAGTTTTTCTCAGCATAATTATTCTAAATGATACTTAAATTCTGTCAGTAAAACAAATCTACTCCTAGATTTAATTTATAAATTAATGTGAAGTACAGTCTGACCCGTTAACACATGGTAGTTGGGATCCATGGTTACTAAACTGCAGGTTAAGTGAACCACGAGTTACAGTATTAATATAAATTGAGCGATAATATAAATTCCAATATTGATATGAATTTTCGGTGTGATTTGACCAATACAAAATGGTTGAACGTGCAGCTAATCTCACTGATCATGAGATTTAATGACAAAGATGTCTAGGAGTGATATCACAAGTGATTGCTTATGAAAGCCATGGTAAAACTGCATGTTAACGGGATCCAACTGTATTTGTTAAATTTGTATCTTTTTATGGAAGATATATTCAGTCTATAAATGGTCTTATTTTTCTCTATGTATATATATTTTGTATTTTATATATATATAAAATACAAAATATACATTTAAAAATTTTCATTCTCTGAGATAAAATTATAAAATTATTTAATTGTATTTGATTGATAAAAAACGTTTGTTTTATAGAATAAAAATTTATAAATTTATTTATCTAGATTCAGTTAATTCAGATACATCTTTAAATAGTTCTTCCACTACAGAAATACAGGCAACTGATATCAAATCAAAAACTGAAGTGTAAGTATATTTATTAAAAATTATATTATAAATTTTTATTTTAATGATGAAACTATTTTTATATTAATATATAATGTAAAAGTAATATACTCTGTATGTATTATAAAATTATAAATATTCTAATAAACAATATGATGTTTATTTGTTTAAAATTCATTAATTATTACTTTTATTATGATAATCATACTATTAAAAGTTGAAAATACAAGATCAAATATGCATACATGCACACAAACACACACACACGATGATTTAAATATCAATAAATGGTTTAGAATTTTATAAAAGAAAAAATATATATATTTATTACAAATATAATTACTATATATCAGTCTGTTCTGGCAAAGAAAATTTTGTTGTTGATAAAGCAAATGTCTGATACAAATTAATCATTTATGACTACCAATTTACATTTTAAGATGCCAGTTTTCTGAATATTGAACCATCTAAATAATATTAAATATCTCTTAGTTTTTAATGTATTTAAAAATTAATAAATGAATAATTGTAAATAAGGTCCTTCCCAAATAATTATGTGCACATCTGTTTTAATCATTTCAAAAAGACAAAAGTAATTTCTAATAAAATTGCTTTTATTACATGAAAATAAATGAAAAAACAAAACAATTTCAAAAATTTTGAGATACATAGCTTTATTTCTTAATATTTTACTTACCAAAACTAATTTACATAAATAGACTATAATTTTTAATTAACTTTTTCTGATATAAAATCATGTCACTCCCTGAAATTGAACTGAGAACTTTGAGACCACCCCAACATCTTACCAGTTACATTACCATGGCATTAGATAGATTCCATTTCGGGAAGCTTATGTAATGATTAGTTAGAAATTTATCAGACTTGATTGATGCTAGTGCTTCTAGATGGGCTATTTATGTAGCTATGAGTCCTCTCAACTAGCTTTGATCGAGTCCAATAAGTTTTTAAGTTAATCATTACATAAGTATCCTGAAATGGAAATCTGTCTGATGCCATGGTAATCTAACTGTGAAGATATTAGATTACTATCTTAAAGTTCCTGATTTGATGCCAAGTGGTGGCATGATTTTTATTTCAGTAAAAATTAGTTAAAAATTATAATCTAGTTATTAAATATTAGATGGTACCACCTTATTCAAAATTTTAATTAATTATTAATCAAACAGATGATGGCATTGTAACCTTGATTTTAAATAATTATTAAATTGCAGTTTAATTCCAAATTATTGTACTAGAAGTTAATTTGGCTTTGGATATTTTATTTATAGATATTCCCCTAGTTAGCTTCAATTAGAGTACACTCAATGATAGTGATGTACAAAATTAGATCATTTGATTGATAAATAGATTCGATATGATCTATTTAATGAACATCACTTATGGCATCACTAGCAGTTTAGAATGGGATGAATGCTACTGAAATTGCCGAGATCATCCATTTAGGATAATATTCTGTCAATTGAGATATCATAGCTTCAGTTACTTATGCAGTTTAAAATTATAATAGATTAAAAACTTTTGATATTTATTATGGTTTCAAACATACTACAAAATACTTCATCTTATTGCACTTCACTTTATAGTAATTTGCTAATACAGTGCTTCTTAAGTATATTCCATGTTTTTATTTTATATTTCAAAATAAAAATTTTCTACAAAATATAGATATATAAAACATAAATTAACACATAGATGGGTCAGGCTTGGAGACATCGAGTAAAATTAAAGCTATGAGATCCAGAATCAAACCTGGATCCTCCAAGATGATACATAAATTATTTAAAATGCAGATATCTGGCCAACTTATTTAAGTCTAGTGGTATTGTGAACTTAATGAATAATAGTATAAATATGTTTTTAGACTTTTATATGCATTAGCAAATAAAAAAAGACCGTGATTTGCTTTACAACAGTAGTTTGGAACATAACTGTCATAATAATGAGATATGCTTGTGTTTTAATGTATTAATTAAAAATCATATAATTAATTTTGAAATAAATGTTAAAGCTACTGTAGTTGTGTGATCTAATGGAATACTTAAATTATACCTATTATTATATTATCTACGAATTACCAAAACGAACTAGCCAAACTTCCCCTGGCGGATAAAGTTTAAATTACATTTATTATAACGATTATTTTTTGAATCAAAGCTATGGTGCCACCATCTATTGAATTAATAATTAATTTTTGAATTTAGCACTAAGGTGGCGCCATCTAGTAAATAATGATTAAATTATAATTTTCAAATTTATTTTCCCGAAATAAAATTTCGCCACCGCGCCAGAATCGAACTGGGATCTTTGGGTTAACGCCCCAACACCTTAACCAGTTAGAACACGGCGATCTATGGCGGAATTCCACACCTTAGTGCTAAATTCAAAAATTAATTAATTATTAATTCAATAGATGGTGGCACCATAGCTTTGATTCAAAAAATAATTGTTATAATAAATGTAATTTAAACTTTATCCGCCAGGGGAAGTTTGGCTGGTTCGTTTGGTTAATTCATAAAATGGTTCATCCCCTGTTAGTTTGTTGATAATATATGATTATATTATCTACATTGCATTCGCATGTAATTGAATATTTTTAAATATTTATAATATATTGCTATATTATAATGTATAATCTTTTTTTATAAAAAAATAATCTGATATTAAATAACCAAATGTCAGCATAAATAATCCTAACAATTCTAATTAATTTAAAATAAACTAAAATTAATGATTAAGCAAAATTTTTTCCTTCATTTTTTAAAATTTATCTTTAAGTAAACGTTTATATATATTCCCTAACTGCATATTTCAAACTAGGTCCAAATAAAACAAAATTCACAAAAGATATGCTAAATAGGACTAGAATTAAAATAAAATTATCTTTAATTATCAAGTAAAAATAGTTTCAGATCTTTTGATCCCTCTTCAATTACAATAAAAGTAATCTTTAATCACCAAGTAACTTATCTTTTAATTAACAAGTAAAGTACTGAAGAATACAAAGAACACTTCAGTACTTTACTTAGTGATTAAAGATAAATTTATTTTAATTCTGATCCTATTTATAGCATATTTTTTATGAGTTTTTACTGTATACTTCTAAAAAAATTACTAATATTTATCAAAATCTTTAACTCGTGAAAATTATAAAAAATAATTAGATCTATCTACAATTTATATAGCCAATATAACATTACTATGAAAGTCATGTTTTATCTTCTCATACTCTACTAATTAAATTTCTAAGCAAACCAGATTTCAGTATTCAATTATTGATTGAGTAATCATATGATGAAATAATCACTTACTACCTGAAGGCTCTTAGATCAATTCTAGGACAGACAATACAATTTGAAGTCAGGTTATATTTCATAAAAATGAAAAATATTCTATTCATCCTTTCAGTTAACATCACCATTGTTGGCTTGCTTATGAACAATGAAGGGCTGTCACCAAATATATTTCTTGTATAAATTTCATAACATAACTAAAACAAAAACATTAATAACAGTTATACAATCACTATAACATCACTAATATATCTGATCACAAATACAAACAATAATAAAATACAATGATTATGATAACAGTAAATGAAGAAAATGGCAAATGATGACAATATTATGAAGAGAAGCAGCACTAGTTGAGGACAGGATTGTATAGTTGAGTAGATGTGCTTATATATATAGTTATTACTTAATTTTTTTAAATTTATCATATTCTTGAAAGTAACTTTTTAGAATTTAGGAAAACAGTAATAGTAAATATAGATTATCATTATAATTTTTCAATGATTAATAATTAAACCACGATTAAATTCTAAAAATAATTTACAAGGAAATTTTATGTAAGTTTGAATTATTTATTAATTTTGCCTAGATATTTAATTTTATATAATTATATTACATTTTCTTTCATTGAATAAATTATATTTCTTTATATTTTCTTTGAAATTATTGTTATTTTGTAAATATTTGCTAGAATTTTCTTATTAATATTATAACTTACATTGCAGGCCTATGACTCCTGGATCATCACAAACATTGCCAGGCAGTATCAATCACAAATTTCCTTCGTCAAGTTCTCTTTCATTATTTGATGATAAAACTAGTCGACATATTCCATATCCTAATCCAGATGAAGCATTAAAAAAGGCGTTGCGATGTTTAGCCAATGAAACATGGTATTTTTTTTTTTTTTAATCATTGAATACTATTTCTTTAATATATTTTATGAAATCAAAAGTTTTTCAAATTGAAATAACAGGTTATTATTTTTCCACTACACTTTATTTTATAATAATTAAATAAATTATTTTAATATTAATTGAAAAATTCTTCTGAATTATATTTATTTAATGAAAAATAAATTGAGAATAAATCCATATTATTCATAAATGGTTTATATAGAACAAGAATAATATTTAATAAAAATTCTGAAATTTATAATAATTTGTATTCTGAACTAGTTAGTTGTTATATCTATCAATATTATGTTTAATAAAATAAATCCATATTTATTGCAATCACTATAAATATTTACTCAAACTATTTTGATTTCATAAATCACTTATTATATAACTACTGGCTCAATCTATTAAATGAATTTTAAACTAAGCTCTTGAAATTTATTATAATCTTGTTCTAAAAGAAACAACTTAAGAAATAATTTCTAAACTTTTTGTAATTAATACTTTATTTGATTATCAGTTAATTTTACTTAATGTAACAATGTCTCCATCTTTGAACAGTTTTGAAATTAGTTCATCATGTTATTTTACAAGATCATAAAAATTAAAATAAAAAAAGAAGACTGAAATATTTTTTATTTATTTCATTATTGATTTATATATAATTCTCTTTCATTATAATATAATTTCAAAAATTTTTCACAAAAATATTAGAAGTTATATCAAAAAAAAATGAAATAAAAATATATTTTTTTTATTCATGGCTTTATTGAAAATATAGGAAGACCTCAACTTATTATCACTTGTACCTATGACAGCAGTGTCATTGATAAATTCTGATTTTGGTCAATGCAATTGACAAAAAGTTCAAATCCCTGATCATGGTCTGATATACAAAAAGCATCCTTTTTATGTCTGGTTCTTGTATTTTTGTTTTTGTTAAGTTTATTTTGATAAAGTGGAGTGTAATAATAAATATTGCTATTTCTGACTTACAATAATAGGATTTTGAATTAAACTCCATCATAAACCAAGGACTACCTATAAAAGAAATTTATTTATCTTTGATTCATGTTATATTTGTTTTCTAATAATAATAATAATAATAATTAATAATAATATTTGAATTTATATTTTAAAGGGAATTTTAAAAAAACAATCTATATTATTTTATCATTTTCCTCTACTTTTCGTTTTGTGAAGTTAATTGATTTGGCAAGTGAGCGGCTCATATATAAAACTTTAATTTGTATTTTATAAATGGAAGTTTAATTTACTCTACAATATAATTTACAATTTAATTCAAATTATTTCCATTAGTGACTGATAAAACTCACTTTGGACTCTTATTGATTAAATTAATCTCCTATTATGTGATTCTGTATCTGACAACCAATCTACCATACATTTATCTATTTGCCATTGAAGGCTCATAACTTTAAAGTTAATCTAGTTAAGAGATACAGTTGTCAGCTTAGTAATGTATAAATAATTATTGAAATTCAATATATAAATTACCTGATGTGAAACTATATATCCATGATCTTGCTAATATCACATTGAAATATCATCTCATATATATCTGTTTAATTCTGAATTGGAATACATTTTTATTTCAGTTAAAAATTATACCTGAATTAATAGTCATTGTAGTTCAAATTTATTTAGACCCATGATTTCAATGTGGGATGTACCCACATGCTCCCAATGTGGGGGGGCAATAGTAGAGTGAGTTAATAACCCATTCTCAAATTGCCCCAATGTGGGGGAAATTTTGAGAATGGATTAACCATGAATTTTTGCAGAGAATGAATTAACAGTGAATTTTTTGCATTTCTTATGGTTCTAGGGGCATCATATACAGTATATAAATATATATTGTGACATATATTTCTAAAATTAAAATCAGAATGTATATGGCAGTCAGCTGGTGACAATAGAGGGGCCCGCTAATAGAGAGGAGTGGTTAGAGGGAGGTAAAGGTTTAGATAACTTTTACTCCTTACCTCTCCATTGTCACCAGCTGAGCGCTGTATACAATTTGATTAAAATAAGTCTGGTGATCTTAGAAGCAGGTTTGTTCATTCACAGTTATTATTATCGAAGAGCCTTGATACATAAATGTATGTACTTATAAATAATTTATAATCATTAAAGTACATTTCATAAGTTTTTCTCACATTTATTTCTTAGTGATTTCTTCTTTAGTACTTCAACTGTCTTTTTGTTGTATTATTTCTCTCTTTCGTGGATGCCATATTATTTGGGAGCTTGTATAGTCAAAGTTAATGGCCTTTCAGGTTTCCTTCACATGAATAGTTCACTTTTTGAATAATAAAAGTTATATAAATTATTTTTATATAGGGTGATTCAAAAAAGTTGCACCAAAATTTACAGACTTGTAGAGGATAAAATTCTGAGTGAAAAAAGTCTAGTCATGTTTTTTGATTTGAGGCTCTGTTTAAAAGATACAACACATAAGTTTTGTGATGTCATTTCCAATTCAGTCAAAAACTATTTTTAAAATATGCTTATTTGTATTTTTAAAATTATCTATAAAACTAAAAGCTTTTAACTGCTTAAAGACTACCTCTAAAAAATTTAGAGCATCAAGAACAGATTGTTTATTAAAATAGCAACTGATTAATTAAATCGGGTGGGCAGTTATTTTCTGCCACGGACTGGATAAACAATCGTCAGTATGAAGCAGGTCATATAAAAATTCAAAATTTGCCCTTAGGTACTAAGAGCAAATTTAACGAATATGGAATAATAAATATTTTAATGATATTTGCAGTATTTTTCTTTTGATTAAAAAAGGGACCTTATTTAAAAAATAACCCTCGTAATTAAACCCAAAATAAAGATTGTTGAAAGATCATAAAAAATTTTCGAGCATGATTAGTTTTACTTTCAAGCCCAAAATATATTAAATTGATGTTATGAATTATCTTTTAAGTATCTTGTTTAAATATCTAATAACCTGGAATTACTATTAATTTGATAATACTAAGAGCTTATGATGTCAGATTATCTCTATTTTGCTTATATTTTGTTTATTAAAAATTAAAAGTTTTTAATATAAAAATATCTAATTATTTTATTTCTATTAATGAACATAATAACAATTTACTATAAGATTTATACTTTTATTTATTTGTATTATAAATAATTTTTTATGTTTATAAATTAAATAAATAAAACTATATTTAATATTTTTGAATTGTGTCAATAATAAATTTTTTATTTTAAAATTTAGGACAGTAAAAATCGAAGGAATGCAAATGATTAGTCGTTTGGCTAATTGCCATTCAGATATTTTAAAAGGGCAGCTTCATTCAATTAATATTGCTCTATTGAGTGAAGTTAAAAATCTGAGATCATCTGTGTCAAGGACAGCAATATTGACGATAGGAGAACTTTTCTCAAAACTGAAACGTCTTATGGAAGCAGTATGTATAACTAAAATATTTGTTAATGCTTGAATTAATTCATGCAATTTATTATTTTATGATTTATTTTTTATGATACTTATAATACATTTTTAATGCTTATGATATATAAATTCAAGCAATTAAAAAACATTTTAATTGAATGAATTTATAAAAATACTTAAAGTACTGTATTTTGTTACAGTACTTGTTATTATAAATTTAAAATTTATAATAATAAGTATTTGTTGTTATAAATTTTAAATTTAGTTATAAAAACATGACAGAAATTATGACATGTTTAATGTTAGCATGGTAGCACTACCGATAATATACTTGACACATTCATTTAACATTAGGAGGGTGTTGATGATAGTGTTTCTCAAGAACTACTGGGCCAATTTACTTGAACTTTTTTTTTAAATGACCGTTGGTTGAGTGTAGGATGTTGAAAAAATTTTGCTTCACAAAACCACAGCGGGGCTTTGCAAAGGGCCAAAAACTGCAAAATTTTCATAAACAGCACATTTGGGACTTAATAACTCAATCAATATTACTCGGATTTTGCTGTGTATACCACCATTTGATTCGTCTTAGTGAGTCAAACAATGTGATGTATAATACATCGACCTAAATCATACTGTAAATGTACCATTGCCATAAACCTATTTTAGTGATTTTTGGACTTAATATTGCTCTGATTTCGACAGTAATGGTAACAGTCGATTCGTATTAATGAGCTGAACAATTTGGTGTATAACACGTCAAGATATGTCGTACTGTAAGCATACTGTAATGAAAAATAGATATCGAATTTTCCCATGTTAGACAACCTATACAAGCTTCAATTTTTGCATAAAATTGCTGAAATTTTCTAACATTGTTCTGCGACTGAAAATCTTGGTGGGATTTTTTTCCGTTTTGAAAAATATTGTTTAGAATGTATTTTATTCAATGTTAAAATTGGCGAAATTTTTCAAAACATCAAGGTTTCTACGACCTCATGAAGTAAGTCAGCCCGGAGTTCAACTCCGCCTGAGGGAAAATTTTTTTTTTGTTTTTAAATAATCTAGCAAAAAATTTATTAGATGAACTGAGAAAATGTAAAATCAAGGGTTTTTGGCCACATGAACACAAATTTGCTACAACCAGCAAATTAGCTTATACATACAGTAATCTGACATATTGTAAAGTTTATTCAATAAGAAATTTTGGCCTGACAAAAAGTAATGGACTAGTTTATTGGAAAATGCCCTGAAGGGGCAGAAAAAAGATGAATATACTTGAGGTCTTAAACATCAAAAAGAAGTGTACAAGCATCAATACGAAACATACAAGACTTATAATCAATTTTTAAAGCTGAAGTATAATTTGAGGTCTTAAACATCGAAAAGAAGTGTACAAGCATCAATACGAAACATACAAGACTTATATGCTGAAGTATACTTTAACTTCTGAACTTGGAAAAAATCTCTTCATCAAAAAAAAAGTATATTCTACAGCATCACTTACAAAACTAAACCCCTTGCTGCTTACTAACTCTATAACGTTTTACTTGCTCAGCTGTAGAATATACTTTTTTTTTAGTGAAGAGATTTTTTCCAAGTTCAGAGGTTAAAGTATACTTCTGCTTTAAAAATTGATTATAAGTCTTGTATTTTTCATATTGATGCTTGTACACTTCTTTTCGATGTTTGAGACCTCAAGTATATTAACCTTTTTTCTGCCCCTTCAGGGCATTTTCCAATCAACTAGTATATTAATGTTTGACAGAAATTATTTAATTGAACTAAATTAAACTAAAAGCACTCAAAGCAGAAATTTTGTTTTAAAATATTTGAACATGGCTGCGGCCCTCGGGCTCATTATAATTGGACAGCCCTGGTCTAGATGGATTCAACTTTTCCGCAACGGTAAAATCGTTAAGATTATATCCACCAATGAAATCCGTGAATTTTGGGACGTTGAATGGTTGGCAACCTTGAGAGTCAAGATGGTGGGATTCTCTTTCATTAAATCTTACCTCTCTAATCAGAATTGCATAGAAACGTTGTTCGTATTTCTTATAAATATTTTCAATCCAACATTTTCTCTACCTCGATTTTGTTTCTGTTTTCTCATTTACTGTAGCTAATAGCATCATTTGGTAAACAGCGTGAGCCTTTCATTGCTTCCATTTTGTTTTACACGAAATGAATTATTAAGACGGCACTAAGAATCTTGAGGAAAGTGAAGCTTATCGCGATTGTGGGAATCCGCAAGCAGAATTGCCCCCGCATTTATCTGCGATGGTTTTTGACTGTTCCGCTTTCCGCAGCGGATAGTGGGAACCAACCTTAACTCTTTGCGTTCGACCTCGTTCTCCCAATGCTCTGACATTATCTAGTAACCAAACTTTTGTTTAACATTTGAAATATATACTGCATTAACTTATTTTTTAAAATAGTTTGAAGATTGAATTCGATGGTATTATTATTATTTTTTCTTTTCACTTGCTAAATCGATTAATTCCATCAGTCACACAAAAATTTTAATAAAAATAACGATTACTCCAAGGATATACAGTACTATCTTATGCATTTTATATGTCATTACATAAATCTAGACTTGTAATAATACATTCTACAATGTATATTTGAATTTATATTTTAAAGGGAATTTTAAAAAAACAATCTATATTATTTTATCATTTTCCTCTACTTTTCGTTTTGTGAAGTTAATTGATTTGGCAAGTGAGCGGCTCATATATAAAACTTTAATTTGTATTTTATAAATGGAAGTTTAATTTACTCTACAATATAATTTACAATTTAATTCAAATTATTTCCATTAGTGACTGATAAAACTCACTTTGGACTCTTATTGATTAAATTAATCTCCTATTATGTGATTCTGTATCTGACAACCAATCTACCATACATTTATCTATTTGCCATTGAAGGCTCATAACTTTAAAGTTAATCTAGTTAAGAGATACAGTTGTCAGCTTAGTAATGTATAAATAATAATTGAAATTCAATATATAAATTACCTGATGTGAAACTATATATCCATGATCTTGCTAATATCACATTGAAATATCATCTCATATATATCTGTTTAATTCTGAATTGGAATACATTTTTATTTCAGTTAAAAATTATACCTGAATTAATAGTCATTGTAGTTCAAATTTATTTAGACCCATGATTTCAATGTGGGATGTACCCACATGCTCCCAATGTGGGGGGGCAATAGTAGAGTGAGTTAATAACCCATTCTCAAATTGCCCCAATGTGGGGGAAATTTTGAGAATGGATTAACCATGAATTTTTGCAGAGAATGAATTAACAGTGAATTTTTTGCATTTCTTATGGTTCTAGGGGCATCATATACAGTATATAAATATATATTGTGACATATATTTCTAAAATTAAAATCAGAATGTATATGGCAGTCAGCTGGTGACAATAGAGGGGCCCGCTAATAGAGAGGAGTGGTTAGAGGGAGGTAAAGGTTTAGATAACTTTTACTCCTTACCTCTCCATTGTCACCAGCTGAGCGCTGTATACAATTTGATTAAAATAAGTCTGGTGATCTTAGAAGCAGGTTTGTTCATTCACAGTTATTATTATCGAAGAGCCTTGATACATAAATGTATGTACTTATAAATAATTTATAATCATTAAAGTACATTTCATAAGTTTTTCTCACATTTATTTCTTAGTGATTTCTTCTTTAGTACTTCAACTGTCTTTTTGTTGTATTATTTCTCTCTTTCGTGGATGCCATATTATTTGGGAGCTTGTATAGTCAAAGTTAATGGCCTTTCAGGTTTCCTTCACATGAATAGTTCACTTTTTGAATAATAAAAGTTATATAAATTATTTTTATATAGGGTGATTCAAAAAAGTTGCACCAAAATTTACAGACTTGTAGAGGATAAAATTCTGAGTGAAAAAAGTCTAGTCATGTTTTTTGATTTGAGGCTCTGTTTAAAAGATACAACACATAAGTTTTGTGATGTCATTTCCAATTCAGTCAAAAACTATTTTTAAAATATGCTTATTTGTATTTTTAAAATTATCTATAAAACTAAAAGCTTTTAACTGCTTAAAGACTATCCTAAAAAATTTAGAGCATCAAGAACAGATTGTTTATTAAAATAGCAACTGATTAATTAAATCGGGTGGGCAGTTATTTTCTGCCACGGACTGGATAAACAATCGTCAGTATGAAGCAGGTCATATAAAAATTCAAAATTTGCCCTTAGGTACTAAGAGCAAATTTAACCTTATGGCACCATAATTATGTAATGAAATTATTAATGATAACATTAGGTAATCATTAATAATTAATAAAAACTACTTTGACATAAAATAACTACTCATGTTCAAGCAAGATTGATTCTTGTACAAACATATTCTTCTCACCATCATATGGGACAAGAATAATGCTTGCGCCAATTTATCTGCACAGGTTTTTGTCAATCTCGCTATCATGTGCAGTCACTTTTATGATGCTTACACAAAGAATATATTAGTGTATTAATATTATTTTTAAAATATACTTTTCTTGTGTTATTTTCTTAGTTTTTGTTTGCATGCAAAGAGTTCAAAAGCATCCGTAGAAACTATTTTTTTCATTAGAAACATTAGAAAATAATTCGTCCTATGAATTAATAAATTCAAATAATTTTCTTTAAAATAAAACTTAAGTATTTTATCAAACTAATTGATTGCTAACAACCTATTACATCAGAATGTTACAATATATTAGGTACCTACACAAATTTTGTAAAAACAAATTTACAACATAACGTGAATGGTGAAATTTACTATGTTTGTGGTTAATTATATCATCAAAATTTGCAGTAACTCTGCAGTGTTTGTGTACATTAGCAAGAGTATCCATTATTTTACACTATACATTATCCTTTTTTTTTATTTTCAAGTAGAATTTTATAAATATGGACCTTGAAACTGTAATGTGTTCTAGTTTATGTTGTGGATCATATAAAATGCTTTCATGGGCCAACTTTTGCCCACCCCTGATTTAAATGAAATGTAATTGTTTTACAAATGTAGCATTCATTTTCAAACATAGCAATTTAATGTTTAAAAATGATAGTTTGAAAATGAATGCTACATTTGTAAAACAATCACATTTCATTTTAATAAACAATCTGTTCTCGATGCTCAAAATTTTTTAGGATAGTTTTTAAGCAGTTAAAATTTATAGATGATTTTAAAAATACAAATAAGCATATTTTAAAAATAATTTTTGACTCAACTGGAAATGATCTCACAATACTTTTGTGTGTTATATCTTTTAAATAGAGATCTCAAATCAAAAAATGCAACCGGACATTTTTACTCAGAATTTTATCCTCTACAAGTCTGTAAATTTTGGCACAATCATTTTGAATCACCCAGTTAAATTAATTTTGTCATGGGGCATCAGGATTTTAGAGATGCTTAGGTGAGACATGGCCAAAAAAACTTGAATCATTGATTTAGACCAAGATGAATTTCTTTTATAAGGAAAAGAGAGAGGTATGAGTACCAGAATTATAAGGGCATAAATCTGCTGAACGTAGCTGAGAAGATGCAGGTAGTTCTCAAATCTGAATTTGTTCTTCGAGTTTGTAAAATATAAATCTGCTGAACGTAGCTGAGAAGATGCAGGTAGTTCTCAAATCTGAATTTGTTCTTTGAGTTTGTAAAATAAGAAATCTTAAACTAAGAATTAATTTTACAGACATAATGTTAGAAGTTCTGTTTTCAACAATACACTCTGACCACAATAAAATTAAATGCCAATAAAATCAATAGATTATGACTAAACAATGATATATCTAAAAAAAAAAAACAATCTTTAAAATCAGATAAATTATAATGAATAAAAATTCTTTAATATTTCATTATTATTGATAGATAAACATATGCTTTATACATACGCATATATGACCTATGCTTTAACCTGTTGACATCCGTTCCGTTACAATTTCCGCCAATCGCTACGGTCCGGCAATTTTTTGTAATTAAGCCTAATTATTATTCATAAAGTTATAAAAATTCATATCTTTTTTATTTTTCATTGAAAAATTCTGAAATTTTTTTCGTATAGAGAATTTTTCTCTCTAACTGTGTAATTATTTTTTCGATATTTGTTAATTTGGCGAAGTATTCATTGGCTATATTAGGTCAAAGGTTAACCCTTTCTCTTTTCTTACTGTTTTGCCATCCAGCGAAATAGAATTGGCTATATTAGGTCAAAGGTTAACCCTTTCTCTTTTCTCACTGTTTTGCCATCCAGCGAAATAAATATTATTTTTTGGTAGTCACATCTCTTCTGAACAAAATAAGGTATGATTTCTGAAAATCGGACTATTTTTCGATGCAAATTTGTTTATATAACTAACATTATGCAAATTTTATTAGCAAAATTTTTGCTTTATATTCCTTAAAAAAACTCATTAATTTTTAGAAATTATGTTTTTATAAGTAATTATTTATACTATATAGTGTGTTTTTACTATGTTTTAATAGTTTTTTATTTCAATATAGTAAAATACACGTTGTTTTATCGAGAAACTTATAAGAACAATACTCCTCCCACAATAACAGCTATATTTTTAGTTGATTTTCCTTTATTGGTTAAAAAATCAATGTTCTTCCAATAGGAAACAGATCTGATTTCAATAGTCATGACAGAAATTTCCCAGGAAACAACAGACGCGAGAGTGAAGCTAGTGCGCCACATCCATTTGAAATGAATGATGTTTGTTTACATTCGTTTCTCTCATTTCTTTTTAGCTTTTTTTGCAGAAATGTCTAAATATGAACTAATTATACCATTTCAAGAAAAATTTATTATATTTTTTATCAAATTAAACAAATTTTATTTGATTTATCCCTTAACTTCTACTTGTATTTCATCACATTGCTTATTGAAGATTTAGTTTTGTTTATATTTAATTTCCTGTTTCAAACAGCCAATATATGTATACGTGTATGTGTCTTCAATAGCCAATTTTTTCAGGGCCATTGAAGTTTATCATATCGCAAGGTCAACTTAGGGTATGTGAAGTTGTTTTGATAAAATTTTTTTGATAATTTACTTATTTATTTTATAAAATGTGTTTTAGTCAATGGAATAATTAATAAACTTGAACAGCAATGTAATAAAAGATATATGAAAATTTATTATTTACAAAAATCTAAAATAAAATTTCTTATTAACAAATATAAAAGTATACTCAATTAAAAATATATATTTTCCTACATGTTAAACATTTCTTTGTATACTTCCTTTGAGATGAGAAAGATAAGCACATCTGAGAAAGAGTGTGGGTAAGGAATTTCATTTCAGAAAAAGCAATTACCTGAAATGTGAGAATTGAACTCAGGAAGGAGATTCGGAAGTATCATAAAGTGAGAAGGCAATTATCACACTTGTAAAAATGGAAAGCAGATAAAATTTGTGGGAAAATATATATTTAGAATTTAGAAATGATGATTTTTATAAAATAATTCATTTTATATCAAATTAAAATAACATAAAAAAGTTTCATGACATATATATATGTGATGGAAATGTAATATATTATTTATTATTTATTATTATTATTATTATTTATTTATTTTTATTTTTTTTTGTTTAAAGTCTACCTTTTTCTATTTCAATACAACTTAAAACTGTTTTCAACTTATCTTTTAAATATTATAAATAACAGCACTATATGCAGTTAGACGTATTAGAAATTTATTTACTACTATTACATGCTAACGTTTTCAGTGATATGGCACCATCATCAGGCATTCTAACAACTGTTAATTCATTCCAATTATAGTTAAACAAAAAATTGCTATGGTATTTAAATAATATTTGGAATAGAATACATTAAATTTATATTCTTCGAATACATTTCAAATTTACATAAACGTTCGAATAACTACAGCGCACAATGCTAAACTACAGTATAGTAGCTTTAACAAATCATAATTATAGATTTACAAGAAAAATATTCTAAACATATACAAATTATAAATTAGAATTTTATAAAATATTGATCGATTTACAGAATTAGATAATTTTAGGTTATATATATTCCACCTGTTCATTAAGCTAACTTATTTATATAACTTAGCGGTGACTGTCTACCATAGCATACTTCTAGGCTATAGACAGTTCCCAATTCGTTCGGTCATTTATTAATTTTTTTTATCTGTTCTTTTCAATATTTCAAGCATTTCTGTAATTATTGGTTTTGTACGATTTGGCACATGCTTAATTCTCTCTATCTCGTTCCAATTAATAGCGATATCATTCTGGTAAGCTTCTGTTGCTAACGCTGTTGTAAACTTAGCCTGTTGGATATCTCTCTTATGCTCATTGACTCTCTTTCCGATTGTTCTCGAGGTTACCCCTATATAAGATTTATTCTCGTTTGTTTGCATATCTTTAAACGGAATTTTGTATACTCCTGTTTTCTCCGTTTGTTCAAGTGGATCTTTTTTGTTTCTTAACATACTATATACTGTTGGGTTTGTTCTACTCGCTATACGTTTTTTCTTTTTTTTGCTAATTTCTTAGTCATATTAAGGTTCTTGAGATGTAGTGGCACCGTCATACCTTTTTCTATTGCATTCCTAAATTGAAATAAAACAGTCTTATCTTTGAGCTATCATAATTATATGTTTGTTCTTGGAATTCTAGTGTGTGAGGAAGTGAGAAGGATCTATTCTTCTTCTGGAACAGACTCTCTATTATGTAAGGCATAATTATGATAGATCTAAGGCTGAGAGCTTGAGCTAGGGATTATTTCACCCTGCTCACAACAAGGGGACGGTCAGACGTTCCCTCCCCGATTTGACTGAAATTGCATATACGCACAATACTTAAAAATAAATGTTTAAATACAGAGTCGTAGCACACGCTTCTCAAATGGATTCGAGAAAAAGCAATAATTGCATATATTATTAAAAGCTTGATAGCGAACAGAATGAATCATGTGTGGCGCTACCGTGGTTGGTAGTGCTCCAGCGTTTTAAGACTAAAGTCACAGGTTCAAGTCAGGAAAATTATTAGTTAATTCTGTTAAAATAAACAATATTCTTACTTATTTGTTCATTTATTGTTTTATTTTTTACCAGTAATTAAGTAAAAGATGAGAAAATCCTAACGTAAACATTCTCAGGCAGTTTAACCCATAAGTGGTAACATGACACTGAATTATGAGAAAATAGGGAGTAATAAACTGTTAATTATGCAAAGTTTTCACTATTTTGTTAAAATAAATCTTCCGAATGTATGAAACCTTATTTTTCAACAAAGTGTGTATTTTCTAATGCAAAAAAATCATTTTTTATTATAATTTATTGATTTTTAATGAATTTTTAAGTAATATGATACCTCTTATCAAAATTATGTAAACAAACAGTGTATCATATTTCATTCAGTCTTAAATCTTTTTCCAAATCAAAATGAATGCATCTCCAGTTTTATTTGTAAACATACTAGGTGATCTTACTACCCAGGGTGGTCCAAGATCATTTGGAAGTGGTGCATGAGTTGGGGAGGGACGCAAACAAGGGCAATAAAATCTGGCTGCGGGAGTGTGAAATATAATTCTTGAACTTCAAAGGATTCTAAATTGCATATAATATAAAATTTTACTTCATATTCTAATTTTTTTATATTCTCTGATATGTTTACTTGTTTCTTTTGTAGTATTTTCTGTCCAAGGAAAGATATTTATTTTTTTACAAAATTTTTTTAATTGAATGTATAATATGCAAATTATGATGATAAATAGAATCAAAAACTCTCTCTGTCTTAACAATTAATGATAACATAGAAATGTGTTGTTTTTCTTAAAGAGAAAAGTTGAAAGTTTAATAATCATTATATATTGTGATACTGATGTCAGAATTTGTGACGTGCATGTATGTCATTTCCATCTATAACATAATACTCATTTTTTCAAGTATTGTCTATTATTTTATCTTGTGATATTTATTTTCGTAATTGTATTATTATTTGTTAAGCCATTTCAATCTTTTTTTTTGAGAAATTATTTCAAAATTTTTTAGTATATATAAAATATGAAGATAGCTGTGTGGCAGAACAGCTTTATCATTATTTAAAACTTAATAAATGGCTTAAATAAAAATATAAAATTAGCTGAAGAATTTATTGAAGTATGTAAGAATGAAAAAATTTATCAAAAGTTTTCCTTTGCAAATATGATTAAAAATTTAATTGTTTATTTATATACACAGAGAAACTGATGACTACAGCACTACAAAATGATAAACTATTTTTAGTAATGATTAATTAACAAAAAATGATTTTTTTTAGCAGGGGAAAAGTGTGGAGTTTCAATTCACAAGATCCCCAATCAGTATTTTTAGTAATGATTAATTAACAAAAAATGATTTTTTTTAGCAGGGGAAAAGTGTGGAATTTCAATTCACAAGATTCTTTTTGATGCATTGTAAAATTTTATGAGTTCATAAGGAAGGACCTAGGAATTTAGGAAAATTCTAATTTTTTCAGATTTTTAAAAAATTCTTTTATATCAGAATTTTTATTTTTTATTTTTTTTTGCATGCAGAAGAAGATCTCTGCACTTTCCTCCTGCCAGATTAAATTTTCACAAGATTCTTTTTGATGCATTGTAAAATTTTATGAGTTCATAAGGAAGGACCTAGGAATTTAGGAAAATTCTAATTTTTTCAGATTTTTAAAAAATTCTTTTATATCAGAATTTTTATTTTATTTTTTGCATGCAGAAGAAGATCTCTGCACTTTCCCCCTGCCAGATTAAAGGGCATGGCAATTTTATTGTTTTATGGCGGCCAGTTGTTTCATGGGAAATTGTGGCCCAAGCCTACTTTACTGTGTTGCATGTGGTATTGGGTGTAATATGTCAATAAAGCATCTGCAGGCCAATTAAAATAGAAAATGTTATAGAAATATAGACTTGCTGTTTTTCATTATTTTTTTAAAGTTTTGAAATTAGGGCATTAAAAGTTACAGTTTTTTATTTATTAATATATTTTTTCAGATACCTTTATTATTCCAAAAAAGACTGAAGGAATCATGTTAACAAATTTTCCAAATGTTGGTATGTGATTTTATTTTAAAAAATAGATAGATTAAATAATGTTTAAAATATTTCTATAAAATTGTTTCAGATAGAAAAAGCTATTCAGTTGTTCAATGGATGTTGACAGTAAATGGATGGCAGATCTGTTTATGCGAAATTCATATTAAGTTACAAGAAGTATCTCTTGGAGCAGGTAATTAGATTTTTAAATTTATAAAACGTATATACTTTATTTGTTTATA
This sequence comes from Olivierus martensii, assembly GCA_000484575.1. Lineage (NCBI taxonomy): Eukaryota > Metazoa > Arthropoda > Arachnida > Scorpiones > Buthidae > Olivierus > Olivierus martensii. The sequence continues at coordinate 3,787 of AYEL01065252.1, read as the reverse complement.
TAAATTTAAAAATCATTTTATTTGAATATAAGGTTATGTCAAACAACAATCCATACAATGTATCTTGGATATCAGTCATCTCATCAATTCTATTTTAGAATCTTATCCTTCTTCTAGATTTCAGTTGATTCATATAACCAATGAATTTTTTACTATTTTAGAAAGGTAATTATTATTTAGTTTTAAGCATAAGTAATGAAACTTGAAATTTATGAAGAAAAAAATATTTATTTTATATTTGACAAATTATTGTTTCAGATATTCTCTATTGCCATATCCCTCTATTGATCTTTTGACAATGTGTTTAAATGTAATAAGGAATTTATCCATTAGCAGTCCAGAAGAAACTTGGCAAAAGTGTTTATCTATTAATTTCTTCCCATATATGATAGAAATATCACAGAACATTCCTAAATTAGCAAGGTAATAATTTACATTAATAAATATTTTGAATTGATTTCTTTTCAGAAATAATTTATTATATATGTATATGAATTTCAGTGGCTTATATACTAATAACAGCATTTTGGGACAGATAGTTGCTGCTGTAGAATGTGTTATCGGACAATATTCGTTATTATTAGCTTTCTTAAAACTATTTAATGAGATAGCAAAGGTATAAAATTTTTATAAGTAAATTGCATATATATCTGGATAATATAATGACACACAAAACTGTAAATGGGGAAATTTTTTTATTTACAGAAATGTTTTTGATTTATTATGAGCCTCTCACATCTGCTTATAAAAATAAACAGAAAAACTACTGCATAATTATTAATGAGATATAATATTCATTACATATAATTGCATACAAAAGATAATCTATATTCTAGTAAATATAAATTAAAATAGAATTTCAGCCCTCTTTTTTCAAGCCACTAATGCTAATGGAACTGACAAATTCTGCTTTGTCTCATTTTATATAATATGTCATGATAGGCTTGTGCTTACAAAGCACAACTTTATAAAAAAGTTTTATGGATAGAGATAATTGTTTTTTCTTCAGTTTGTAATTATTATTTTTGATATTAGATTTATTATTATTATATTATGTCTTCTATATTTTAATTTATGTTTACAAGAAATAATATAGATCATTTTTTGTATAGTCCCATGGATGCAGCCTGCACAAAATAAGTACATCTGGAAACAATAGAAGGAGACATATGTATCCAGCAGGGGATGAAATAATAAATAATGATGATTTTTTGTATGTGGTTAATATAACCTTGCTGGTAGTTATGTAGTAGTTTCACTTTTATTATGTTTAGTTTTGTAAGCAACTGAAATAAGGCCATAGTAAGATCAAAAACATTTCTGGTAATAATAAGCAGCTTTGTGTATCTTTATATTTTAGTAACAGGACAAAACTTAAAAGGGATATTAACAATTTTGTGAATTTGATTTCTAAAAATGCCTAGTACCATTTGATAGAGCACCTTAAGAAATTTCTAAACAGACAACATGTATCAGCAGATGAAAACTTCACAGAATAACTGGTATTATATCATTTTCAATGAACATAGTACATGTTTAATTGCAATTATTGTGTAGCTCAAAGATGATAGTACAGACAAAAATGGGAAGAATATTGAGCACATTGAAGAAAGGTAAAGATGGACTATTGGGTTCCTGACATGTTTCACAAGTTATCAAAATTGAAGAAAGTCACTCACTCCCAATTTACAGTTCCAATTTTTCATAATATAATCTGATACTCTTTCTACAAAACTGGATATCTTGATTACAACTTGAAAAATTCATTAAACTGCTGATTACTGCTTCAATTTCAATACTTGTGAAACGTGTCACAAATCCAATTGTCCATCTTTACCTTTTTTTCAGATGTCTTAACTGTTCCATTTTTTTCTGAATCACACAATCATCTTTAAGGTAAGCCTACACAATAGTTGCAATTAAACATGTACTACATCCATAGAAAATGATATATAGTGTAACCTTGTTATCTTGAACCTCTTTATCTCGAAACCCTTGATATGTTGAAAAAATTTTTTCCGTGCACTTTCAGCATTAAACCAATGTAATTTCAATAGTTATCTCGAAGTATTTTCTTCAAAACCCTTGTTATCTCAAATTAATTTATAATTTTTCTGCTAGAGAAATTAAAAATACAAATTTTCCCTTGCTTTCATAGTCTAAGGCTAGGTTCACACACACTTCGCTTGCGAATGTGGAAAGTGAAAATGCCAACATTTTTCGCCCAGTGAATTTCATTCACACACGAAGGCGAAACAGCCGGAGCGAAATAATAAGCCAATCACATGAGAGCACTATGATTTGGAATAATTTCATTATAATAATAATTATACAATATAATAACTCAATATTTTAGAAAGTATGCAAACAATATCATAGACAGAGAAGTCTACTTACGTTTTAAATTAAATTTCTCGGACAACAACTTCCAACAATTTTCTTTCAGTAGGTTGTCTTTGTAGCGTGCATCTTTTTTATCAAACAAAAATGGATATCTTTCCATTTCTAACAAAAATTCACCCATATCAAATTTACAAGAGACGTACACTTGCTGCCATTTTACAAACGATTGCACGTGATACCTTCAACCTGAAAGCTGATCGAGCGTGCATCTTTTTTATCAAACAAAAATGGATATCTTTCCATTTCTAACAAAAATTCACTCATATCAAATTTCTCGAGACGTACACTTGCCGCCATTTTACAAACGACTGATCGGCTGTGAATATAATTCGCCAGCGAAATAGTTCAACATTTCCGAATTAGAAGGCAATTCGCTAAATAGGAACATTCGCCAGATACGACATCATCAATGACACATATTTCGCTTCGGTTTTCGCTTTTTGCCAGCGGTTCGCTCTCTGTGTGAACCTAAGCAAAGGATTTAAATTTAACAAAAGAACATAAATGTGCTATCAATAACTGGAACAGGAACTTTTTTGTGCATGCTCAGAATACTGAACATACCATATGGTAGTTTTGTTTTCTAAGTATCACTTATAATTGATGATAGGTTTTTGTCAATATGATCGTGTTTATTCAGTGATATTTTCAACTTTTGATTCAAAGATGCAGGAGTATTTAAATGCTAATTTTCATGGAAAAAAAGAGTGTCTTATACAGTATTAAAAATTATGTTATGTATTATTGACATAAAAATCTTTATTTAATATTGAACCTCGATATCTCAGAAACTCTTTATGTCAAATTTTTTTTGTTCTCGTGAGATTCGAAATATCGAGGTTCTACTGTAATATCAGTTATTCTGTGAACTTTGAACTTCTTTAGCTTTCATTTCATCAGCAGTCTGCTGATAAATGTTATCTGTTTAGAGGTTTTTTTAAGATGCTGTATCGAATGGTGCTATACATTTTCAGAAATCAAATTTGCAAAATCCTAAAGGTCCCTTGTTAGTTTTTTGTTTGGGTAATAGTAATCATACATTATTTTTGTAATTTACAGTCTTATCAGAAACACATTGAAGAAGAGAGTGTTTTTTTAGGTTGCTTAGTATATATTCTCCAAGATATTTTTCCTTCATTTCATAAATGGCGATATGTTAAGCATGGAATTAAAGAAAAAATAGGTAAACTACTTTTTTGTAATATCTAAAATAATAATTTTTCAATTGTAGTAATAGTGTATGATTATAATATTAATAATCCAACATTTTTTATAGGACAACTATGTTTAGATATCTTCCATAAAATTTTATTTATAAAAAAAAATGAAAAAGAGAAAAAATTGAGGTAGCTATATATATATATATTTTTTTTTAAACAGCAGT